>PITA01013911.1:0-55664 GCA_004023965.1 Spilogale gracilis
GACAGTGGCAGAAGGAAAGCAAATGGGAACTAGGGTAATCTAGGGAGGGAAACGAAACAACAGAGATTTTGAACACAGAAACAAACTGAGGGACTTGGAGGGAGGGGGGTGGAGGGATGGGAGAGCCTGGTGATGGGTCCTGGGGACACCTAAAGTGGGGAGCACTGGGTGTGGGGAATGGGGAATGAATCTTGAAACATTGGAAAAAAAAATTTAGTAACAATAAAAAAACAAAAAAACAAAAAAACAAAAAAACAGATAAAATATCTAAATTTGAATATCAGATCTAACCTAAAACTGAAAAACGTAATTAAATAAGAATCTATCTGTTAGTTGATGATTGCTGAGATTCACTCTAGATTCTTTTGTACACTTTATTGTCTCCTAATATTCAGTCAATTATCAAGTCATCTAGACTCTACTTGCTAATTACCTCTTAAAGCAAAACAAAAGCTTTGCAAGTTTCTTATGACAAAATAGAATCCCCTCTTTGTTAGAAAATTGAAAGTATATAGACATACTTTTTGTATTTTTGTAGACAAACAACAACAACAACAAAAGCCAGAGAAGTCCAACCACCCCAAAAGAGTTTTTTTCTTTTCATTTTACTTTTCTAAGCATGTATAAGCAGGGATTTTTGACTGGTCATACTGCTTGTAATGATGTTCTTCTAAACGTAAGCTTCACCCAGCCCATTCACCCTCATATACTTTTGGGGGCACCCATTGATAGATGCAAGGGCAAAAAATGCTAAGGGAAGAAGGTAGGCTTATGGGGTAATTAGCTAAATTGTCTTTGTATTTTAAAGAAAAACAAAAAATATAATAACAAAATAATTTTTTGCAGTTTTAGGAAGCATGCAGATTTAGTATGAGACATGTTACATTAAATTCTATTTAAATGAAACATATTCACAAGAAAGTGATTTTGAGAGTTATTCAACAATCAGATGACACACTCACTCACTCCACAGTCATTTATTGAGGGTTTTTTGTTTGTCAGGCACTTCCTGAGGCTATGTGTATACAACAGTGATGGACATCTAGGAACCCCTCAATTAGTAGACACATTGGAGAACCAGCAAGGAGGTTCAATGCCACCTGATGAGCATTATGAGAGAGGCATTTGCAGACAACTAGGGATGCAAATTGTATATTAGCTCTCTCTAAGATCTGTTATAGGTCCCTGTGATCTATAAGTTCCGTAGGAGAGATAAAGTCCAAGTGGTAAAGGTTTCAGAGAACAGAGAGTAATAGGACAAGAGTAATAGGACAATATCCAAATTTTGAATGTGCTTGGAATAAGGAGGTAGAGTTTCAACAGGTAGCAGTAGGATAGAATACTTCTTAAAGAGGAGTCAGAGTAAAGCTTCAGTGGCATGGAGAAGTGGAACAGAGCATTTGATCAGTATGTGGTCTTCTCTGCAAGCAAATAGGATATGTTTCTAGGAATTGTGACACAGAACGTGTGAAGAGCTATTATGGATCCATATTCCAGATGGTCTTCCATCAGGTTGGCACTCAGTTTCATGAAGAGTAAATTTATTAATGAGAAGTAAACATTTAAAGATTTCCTTTAAAAAAGAGTTTTTAAACATGTGTTTAAGACTTGTATTTTTACTCTTATTTTTCCAGTAGAAATAGCTAGTGAGTTTGCTTGTAAACCAAGCCCTTATTATAAGAGAGTAGTAGGAGAAATCCCTGACCTCAATAGCTTATAATTTAGTTACAAAACTAGCTATAAACACATGATTGATTAAAGAACATGGGTTAAAAATACAAAGCATTTTTATACAGACACAGACCACTCTAAAACCATTTGACAATCAGTTAGTATTAACATTAAATGTCCCTAAATATTATTTTTTGGTGAAGCATTCTAGAGGTTCTTTAAATAGTGAATAATCTCAATAACCTGTATATCTTAAATTATTTCAGGAATTTATTCATAATGAGAAATATGAGATCACTTTAGCAAATCTCACTTCTGGGGCACCTGGGTGGCTCAGTTGGTTAAGCGACTGCCTTTGGCTCAGGTCATGATCCTGAAGACCCAGGATTGAGCCCTGCATGGGGCTCCCTGCTCAGCGAGAAGCCTGCTTCTCCCTCTCTCATTCCCCGTTTGTGTTCCATCTCTAGCTGTATTTCTGTCAGATAAATAAAAATTTAAAAAAAAAACCTCTCTTCCATGTTAATTTATTTTCCTGTGTAAATTGATCAAAAACAAAGAAAAACTAATATTTATTTTATTGTCATATTTCTACTGTGAGTTTCACTTACATTATTTAACTTAATCTTCCTGACAACAGGGTTGTTGTACTATCCCCATTTTCCATTTCAATTAAGGTTCAGAGAGGTTAAGTGATGTGTCACTGATGATACAGCTGGAAAGTATAAGGGTAAGGGTTCAAAACTAGGCCCAATTCCCAAGCTCTTCTCTTGAGGTTACACTGGTCTCTGCAGTGGTAGATAAACAGAGATTGTATTTCTGCTGATACAATATAACCCCTCTAAAAACCTCAGCAACTTGGCTCTAAAGTCTCCTCTTTTATAGTAAATAATATTTACATGTGTACAATGCTAACTACATTTTCCAACCCTTAGGAAAAGCAAATTTTATAGTATTAAACAACTCACATTAGAAATAATTTAATTTATGGTATATTAAAAACATAGTAAGGCCCACATTTGTTCTTCGTATGTTGTAATTGCCACTTTTGGGGTTTAGATATCTGCCAAAGGATTTATTTTGAATTCCCAAATGTAATTTTACTGCAGTCTTTCAACATTTGTGAGTTTCATATTTTTAAAGTTGCTTAGTTTGATGCTATCTGCAGAATAGCTTCCCATTTTAAAACATAACAATCTGTCTTTAATTTATCATGTGGCTACTTATTAATGCTATTTTAAGAATGTTATTATTTAACTCCTGTACATTTTATTCTAAACAGTGACCCCACCCCAAGTGTTTCTTCCATTTGCCAGTTTCCTCCGTTTTAGGAAAAAAAATTCAAAATTTAGTGAAAGTCAATATCCTTGCATATAAAAACTAAAGTGGGCAGGAATGGGGAACTGAGATTTAGTTTTTTCCCTTGTTACACATTTAAGATGAGTGAAATATAAATATCACAATTTAATATGGAGAAGAAAATAAACTAGATTTTCTTTGAAGTTTGTTTCATATCCACAAAGCAACTGAGGTAGCTTGCTTTCTGACTTTCAGATAATTATAGCAATGGCATTGTGCTTCCAGAAGCAAAGGTAAAAGCAATAAACATCCATTAAAATTTGCTACCTTTCCAAAATTTCCCTTTTTGGTAAGATCAATTGCACTAAAAAAAAAAAAAAAAAAAAAAAAGCAGTTCCATGAGACCAAAATAGGCTGGAGACCCATTCTGAGGCTCTCTGGTGTCTTCAGCCTAAAAATCCTACTTTCCTCACCTAGAGATAGTAGCACTTAGGTTTCCAGGTTTCCAGTGAGGATGAGAGAGAATACCTGGAAAGCATCTGGCACGAAGGCTAGCTCATGGCAGCTATTCATGTAACATATGTTATTACTTGTTCTTCTTGCATTGTGTACAGTACTATGGAATGATAGGTCCTGCTGCATCCACTTGGGTCCACAATGAAAAGGCTTTTTTTTTTTTTTTTCTGATCAATTTTCTGATTCCTTGCCTGGCTTATCCAGATCAGCAGGAAGGCCACTTTCCTGATGTCTTCACCCTCTGCAACCACAAATGCAGGTGCACAAACCACCACCATTACCCAGAGGCCCCCAAGGTAGATAAGTCGTCCAAGTACTTGGCCCTGGATTACTCATCATCCAGAGGATGCTAGTTAGTCATGCTAGCTTACGAATAGGTGCATTTCCCCCTACGGCTCTATTGCCAGCTCATAGCAGTACCGTGTTCCAGAATGGCTGCACACCTGCAAGAGCAGCCCTGGGGTGAAGGATGAGGCTGAGGCTGGAATGAGCCTTTCATCTATATTTACTTCAGCCAAGGGGAAAGCCAAAGGAAAAAAGTTGTCTGGGGTCTCAAATGGCCATGTTATGTAATAAGTAATGAAAGAGGGGCAATGTGGTCCCACCTCAAACACTGCTAAACCAAGGATAACCACATATTTGATAAAATAAAAGTGAGTCAATTTATCTCCTTGTATTACAGCTTATTAAACAAAAATGCTCAGAAAACGATATAGACTTGCTTATTAGTGTAGGTGGTGAAATGAGCAAGGACTCTGAGTCTGCCCCAGTTAGAACCTAGCACAGGGTTAGACGTCAGGCTAGACAAATAGCCTGACGTCTTCAAACCATATTCCACTCATGTACAAAATTAGTATAGTACATATTTTTATATATAATACATTAATTCTTGGTGTACAGTAAATATGCCATAAATAGTAACGCTTATGATGTATAGTTACTCTTTGTAAGCAGCAACTTTTTTCCTCTGAAAAATCCACATAACATCTGTGTGAAGCTTGTTATGACAATTAGAAATAACATTAATAAAGTACCCTGGCAAATAGTTGAAGCTAAAAAAATGGTAAAAAAAAAAAAATCACACTTTGGAGATGGAGGAAGGAAGATTCTAAATACTGATTAAGAGAAATTGAATGCTCGGGGCGCCTGGGTGACTCAATTGGTTAAGCAACTGACTTCGGCTCAGGTCATGATCCTGGAGTCCTGGGATCGAGCCCCACATCGGGCTCCCTGCTGGGTGGGAAGCCTGCTTCTCCCTCTCTCACTCCCCTGCTTGTGTTCCCTCTCTGGCTGTGTTTCTCTGTCAAATAAATAAGATCTTTAAAAAAAAAAAAGAGAGAGATAAATTGAATGCTCTATCTGATTTCCCATGGCTTCAGTCCTCTAAAATACAGAGCACTGCTACCCAGCAGAAATATAATGCAAGGCACACATGTAATTTTAATTTTCTATGACCACATTAAAAAAGAAAGGTGAAATTTATTTATTTAACCCAATAGATCTAAAAGACACATTTTAACATATAATTAATATAACATATTTTAATGAGATAGTTTGCATGTTTGTTCCCCAAAAATCACCAGATCTGGTGTGTATGTTGTGTACCTCAAGCATACGGCACACCACAAATCCAACTAGTTATGTTTCCCTCCATAATCCTCAAAGACACTATGAAGGATATTAGGTTTCTCAAGATGGGCAGGCCGTGGGTTTGAATATATTCTATTTAAATATTAAATACCCAGGTTCCTTGAGCAGATGGGTTACTCAGGCAAATGATCCCTTAGATATATGCAAACTGGTTGACTAACCATAATCCAGCCGACTATTAGCCATAGAAACTTAGTAACTATTTGCAGAATAAATGGATCATGGTCCAGATAAGCAATGGACTTCTAAACTTGGCTGTTCATCAGAATTACCTATAAAACTTATGAAAAATAGCTTCACTGGCCTCAGGCATGGAGATTCTGACAATTTATGTGTGGCTTGAAGTGTCAACATTTGTACTTTTAACAAGAGTTCGAAAGTATTTCTGATTCAGTGGTTCCACGTGGGAACAGGTACAATTCAAGAATCATTCATTCCTGAAATCTATGTCTCTGACCATAAATTAGATCACTGCAGGAAGCACTGAGAAGTTCTTTGTGTAACCTCCAGTACTCCAAAGACAGACTGGGAAGATCAACTGCCTGTGTCCATTCTCAGAGATCACTAAAGTATCTTCACTTAGTTGTTGGTATATCAATGAGGAGAACCAAGATTTTTCTCCTGTGGATTCCTGGATTAGAAGTCTGATGACATCCAACCCCTTAAACCCTGAGTAAAAATATATATAAATATATGGTTACTTAATATAATATTCCATTGTCAATGTTTACTGATTAATAATGGAACAACCCATTTTTGCATGTGTCTACATATTACAGAGCAAAAGTAGTAGGAGTTTCACACCCTCTTATGTTTTACTGTTCCCTGCTTCTCAAGAATAGTAAAAGCCAAATATAATAGAAAAAAAATGAGATGGAAATGAGGGATGGAAAAAATACATTTTTATTTATGCCTATTTATCCCTGTGAGTTTAAACTAATCCTGAAGGGTTTGAGCAAAGAGCCAGCAACTCTAATACACTGGACCAACACGTGATTTTCATTTACTTGCTATAAATTTTTGAGGGGGACCTATGCTAAGTCCGTTCTCATTAATTCATCTACAGTCTCCTTTCCTGGAGTGAAAGTTGCTGATTGCACAGATAGGATTCAGAATGAAAGGTTGAACTGAGCAGAATATGGAGTAGCAGCTTTTTGTTTACACTATTGGGATGTTCTCCCATTGGATTCAATGCATCAAAAATCCTTCAGGCTACAGAAACCATAAAATAATGCTGGGGGAAAGTAATGAAGTTTCCAACATTTTGTCAAACTAAAGAAATAAAAAATGTATTAGTTTTTCTTTGAACATTTATATAGAGCTAAACTTTATTTTGAAATCTCCAAAACTCAGAACATAAGGAAACTGCCTGATATCATAAAATAGGTGTCAACAATACTATGTTCTTATCAAGATGTCCCACCTCTATTAGCAGGAATTCACTCGATAAACAATTGTGTATTTCCTTTTATATCCAAGACACTGTGTTATTTAATACTGGGAAAAGGATAGATGTGATATGGTTCCTGTCAGGTTCAAGAATTCCAAGAGGTAATACTCTGAAGAACACCTAGAGAAAATCCCAAGACTTTGAAGTATTCTGTCTCCACTTGGTCTCCCATATGCTGTTTAATCTCTTTTCTCACTCATCTTCTATGGTTTCATATAGAGAGTAAACGTAGGTGTATTTACTGCCTCAGTTAGGAGTATCGAACTGATCCTTAAGAGACAACAGAACTGCAAGGTGTAGAAAGAGGTGATGCTTCAGAGCTTATTAGGAAAAACCTGAGTGCTCCTATATGTAACATCAAAATTAGCCACCGTACATCACTGGTAAAATGGCATACATTGAAAACCATGTCAAATTCTGTCCCAAGTTCCCAACTCTAGCAAGTATCTCACCTAAATATTTTTTCTCACCACCTCTGTTTGCCCCCATTGAAGAGGCAGTATCACAGAGTGGGTTATAAACAAGGACTAGGTGTTAAAGATACAGAGTTCAAATCACAGCTCTGCTTCTTACTAGTTAAATGATACTGGTCAAGAACTTAACCCTTGCTAAGCTTTAGTCCCTCACCTGGGAAATGGAGAAAATAGCAACTACTCAAAAATTTGAGGATTAAAAAATAATGACTCTAGGGCACCTGCATAGCTCAGTTGGTTGAGCTTCTGACTCTTGATTTCAGTTCAGGTCATGATCTCAGAGTCATGAGACTGAGCCCTGCATCAGGCCCCATGCTGGATGGAACCTGCTTGGGGTTCTGTCTTTCCCTCTCCCTCTGCCCTTACCCCCCACATTTTCCTCTCTAATAATGATAATAATAACAATGAAAATAATGACTCTAAAGTGTATTCACAGGTCCTGGTACTTAATCAGTTATTACTGCATGGTGGCTAGTCTTAGTATTGGTGCTTCTACTATGTTTATATCACCCTATTTTTACCAAGGCCCATGGTAAGTCCTCAACTTCAATCAACATTTTATTTGTAGCCTTTAACCAGGCACCTTGGCCTCTATCCTTGCCCATTCTTCCAGAGATTTTCTGACCCCAATCCTTGTTATGAATCCACATATTTTGTTCAAACCATGCTGCAATAATAACCATCCGCTGCCATGTCTAATCAGGGTAGTCTGTGCCCTCATGAAAATTACAATCTAGAAAGAGATGAAAGATAGTTATGATCAGAAAAGAAATAGTTGGCAAGCTCAGCTGGGGTGGTCTTCCTGGAGACAGTGGCATTTAAACTTGACTTTCACATGCTGAATTAAGAGAACTACACATCCAGAATACAGGTAGTAACATTAGCAAAGGCACTAAAGCATAAACACATGAAACATCCCAAAGTAGTAGGTGGTACCATCTGTTTTGTTCAGAAATAGTCTTTCCACTATTTCTTTTGAAAACACAACCCATAATCCTTTATCAGAAACACTTGGAGTCAGATGTGTTTTGGAATTCAGATTTTTTTCAGATTATAAAAGGGCACTGCAGTTCACATACTATATAACATACTCTGTTTTAATCACCTACTAATTACCTGGTAATTAAAGTAGTATTCCTACATCAAACACGGAAAGTGACATACATAAGATATAAATAGCCTCATGTCAGTTCAGATCAGGTTTTGCCACCCAATGAGTGATAGAAGAACACTCAGTGTTATGAAATTTTGAAATTTCTGAACTGTAGATAAATAGTGGATTGGGGTCTGTAGAGAGAGACGGCCTGAAAAATTTGTTGGGAACATATTATAAGAGGGTTGAATGCCCAGCTGGGGAGTCAGCTTTCATGAGAAGCTGATGGAGTACTCTTACAGATAACTTCACACATTCCATCTTTAGGCATTTTTAACGTCTTTTTTGAAAATATAATTGTTGTTTCTACTATATCTTATTACGTTATTTTTCCTCTTAGCTTTTATATTAATGTGTTAATCCATCAATCAAGTCCGTCTTCTTATTCTTCTATGACATGTAACAGAACTAGTCTAAACTGTCACTTAACCATAACTCTTTCTATTAGTATTTCAAAATTTTCATGTAGTAAAATGGATTGCTTTTGGTTTACAAGTCTATGTGTCTTAGCACATGTAGAAATTTGTACAACCATGACCACGATGAAGATACAGATTATCACCCCCTGCAGTGAGTATCTTTAGCCAGACATCACCAGGAATCACCGCCTCATTGCTTCCTTCTGTCCCTCTGCAATGTAGATTCCAATGAAAATCAATGACTGCTGTAAGATGCATGTGATCATTTCTCCTTTGTTGTAGGGGGTCCCACTTCCTGAGGGTTGTTGTCCTGTCCACTAAGCCATTACTTTTTCAACGGTTAACATGAACTGAATTTTTTCAGAAAGTTACTCAAAGTATTGATCCCCACTGACTTTTGTGAAATACTAATGCAATTCTATTCACGTGGAACTCTTTGGGTGATTCTTCTAGCTCCCAGATTTGTTTACACACACCTTCCCCCATCAGACCTCCCCAAGCATGTATCATTTAGCTTCATAAACAGTTTCTGCGTTGGAGCAATTTATTTAGATTCAACCCATGTTATTATTTTTTTTAAGTACCACGTTCCTTTAGGATGAATGGATGCTGAATCTACACCTTGAGTTGTCAGTAAGTCAGGTAAGTAATATCTGTAAGTCACTACCACACCTATGCGTGATTGCTCTGTGGTCTGTGGGTATGAGGGGAAAACTCAGATCTGAAAACTCAGATCTGAAAACTCAGAAAATACTGAGCTGCTTGGTGCTGTGTCTTAGTGGCTCAAGGTTCCATATTGCGTAGAAACCAAAGATCCTTATTTGTGCCTCCCCAATTCACTGTGCTCCAGTCTCAGACATTTCAGTTCCAAATTGCTCTTTACCAGACAGGTCCGTCTTCAGGGCTCTTTTCATCACTGATATGGTGCACATCTTAGAAAGTTGCTTAAATACAAACTTTAGAAATGAAGGTGCCCAGCACAACCTTGTGAAGTTTTGGGAAACAACACAAATAAACCAAACAAAAATATAACTTAGAACCTCCAGTCAAAAAATAAAATGTGTGAGATTTGGGGAAGATTAAACACCTTTTTTTTTTCCTTTTTATAAATATGTTCAAGCTTCAGAGTATTCTTTTTTTCTTTTCTGATGTAGTTAAAAATAACTCAAGGAAGAAAACATTCGGTGAATTTTTAAATTTTTTGGGAGGGTATGTGAAGGAGCCCTTTCAAGGAAGGACAGCTAAAAGGTAGGCACAGAGTCTGAATGAACTTATCTCCTGGTAAATTGACAAGGATGTGTTTCCCTAGCGCAGGACAAAATGACAGTAGAACTGTGCATTCTCTACCAGTAGAGTTCTTGTCATAGGTTTTATATTAACAAAAAGAACACATATTTTATAGGCTGTGAAATTATCCAGTTTTACCTCTATAAGGCAACTGGGAGAGCAGTTTACAGGTGGAGAGGATATCATAAATGAACACTGGACTGGAAACATCACAATTAATTCAATAATTGTTTTTTATGAAGTGCTTGCTGAAATGACTGCTCGATTAAATGAGCCCCAGTAGTGCAGTAGAGTTAGCAAAGTCATCTCTAACAGGGGGAAGAATGTAAATCTTATAACAGTTTACAGATGTTTTTTATGGAATATCTCTAATCCAAAAGTTCTGACAAAATGAGGCCACCCTGATTGTACAGTGACAGTCTCCACACAGCAACAGTTCCGGACAAGTAGCAAGTCCTCATTAATCCCTCTGGAATTCATCGTAATGGCACGGAACTTGAACTCATTGCGCATTAATATAAATGTTGTATCAAGTCCATGGAAATCCAGAATGAAACTCCTCAGATATCCCATATCCATTCCCCTGAACAACAACAACAACAAATGAACTGTGGCCTAGGTATCCAGTTCTTATGACTAAATAGGTTGCTCAGTATAACATCACTGACTGAATACCATTCACTTATATCAAAGTACGTGCCACATAGGAACAAGAAACAATTTGTAATTCACTGGTTTTCAGTAAGAGCTAATGGACTTAAGAAAACGAAATAATTCAACACTAATTCCAAGTCAAGTCTAGAGAAATGCCCTCAGTTCTCAGGCACCAAGGATCATACTTCTGGCAATGATGAATAAGCAGCAAAGATTCTTTCAGAAAATCCTGAGAGTGTGAAACAAGAGAGATGCCTTGCTTCTTCAGGGATCAAACTTACCTTGACTCCCACATGTGTTACTGACTGGACATGACCTTCCATGGCTGCTCTAACAGTAGTTGCCTTACAGCTCAAAAAACTGTGTTCTCTCCTCTGGGAGGCTGTGAGCTTCCCCAGCACGGTGGAGTTGGCTCAGGGCAACTTGGGGTGAAATTGCTCAAGAGATGAAGAAAAGCCACAGAAAGAAATGTGGAGAGAGGAAGCAATTCCACATATGTGTGTTTGGGAGGAGCTGTATCTCAGAAAAACCACAGTCGGCTGAATCTCTTTGGACACAGCTTGATTTTGAAAATTATAATTATGTTATAGTCTCCAATCATATTTGCATAGCGACTGCAATAAACAATAACATTAGCCTAGCCACCCTCCATGGAAAAAAGGAGATCAAATGCCCACTACACTGCATTAAGGGGTATTAAGCTGGTGAGAGTCAACACTGCTAAAGAGAATTCTATGAATGCTTTTATTTAACTTAAATAAACGTTGACTGAAGTGAGAGATCGACTCCGCACTAAGCATCTTGATCGAGGCACAGCTCAAATGTATAGACTTATCCTATCTCCATATGGAAGTAGAGAAGTGTCATATAAGAGCTCTGACAGAAAGGTGTACACTGGAAGCACAAGTCACAGAAAGACAGGCCAAAAGCACTCTATTAGATTGATAACATGAACTGAAATCTCTGGGTGGACACTTTTGCACTGCACCCGCAATATTATTCTTGATTTGCTGGGAAGAAAGCAATTTATTCTGTCACTTTCTGGGGACTTAGAACTAATTGGCCTTTCATAGTTATGTGATTCTGCAAATGAGCATAAAAGTGAAAGCTGACAAAGATTCAAACAGGAAATCTGAATCTGCCTATTTTCATAAGTATCTTATAATGGTTTGTAGAAACGGACGAGATTTTGATTAGAATAGCAAATTTCTTCATGCAAAGGGAAGTGCTCCAAATTACCCATCACTGTAACAAACAGCAAGATTGCTCTTCATTCAGGCTCCTGGATGAAAGAAAACAAATGTTCTTTTCTGAATCCCCACCCCCCCACCCCCGCCAGCTCCTGCAGACCTTCCCTTGTGGTCAATCAGCATTGTCGTCAGTGGGCGTTCCTCAGGGTGTGTGACCTCTCAGAGCTCACCATCTCTTTATTGCTTCTCCCACCCCAATCCCACTAGAAAGGGCATGCATAATACATCACATCGTGGAAACCAACGAGACAGGAGACAGGGTGTCTACAAATGCAGCAGCAGGCAAAAAGAAATAGAACGAAAAATAACTGAAACCTCCTACAACCTTAATAGAACTGAAGCTGGAAAAGATTAAGCTCAACACGTTAAAAAAAAAAAAAAAAAGTCCTCAATACCTGAAAAGAATGTTAAGGTATTTTCACAGGGTCTGGCATGCACGACAGAATGAACACCATGGAAGGGAATCCGAAGAGAAAGAGACCAAGGGCAAACATGAAGCGCTATTTCACAGGCACAAAATGTACGGGGAGGTTTTGCCGAGGGAGGCAAACAGACGGAGGTTGTTAATGAAATTTGAGTCCAATGTGGCCAGAAGTCAGTTTTAGACGTTTTTGGTTTGGTGCAAATCTTTCCCCTGCCATCCGCACCCCTTTTCTTCCCTGACCTCCCCTCCTCTCCTCTCCTCTCCTTCTCTCTCCTAATGACCAGCCAACCACCTCTTCTGTCCCTAGCTATTCATGTGACAAAATTTACAGGAAAATCTGCAGGTCAAGCAGACCAATCGGGGATTTACCCTCTGTGGCTGTGCATTTTGTAGAACTCTGCAGATTCTGGGAAAAACTTATGTTTCAAAAAGGCAACTCTCTGGACTTTCAGTCTTTTTGCCATACTGAGGCACTGAAGCTCTTTTCTTTGCCCTGAGCTTGAGCTTTTGAAGTTATTTTCCATTCTGATGATTACAGACAGATCGACAGACAAAGAAAAAGGGGATTTAAAACAGGCAGTCACCACTAATATGTACTTTGCTCTTTCTGACCTGGGAAAAAGTAACCCAGGGGTCATTGTCATTTCTTAATCGTCAGTGTTGAAGCAAAACAAAACAAAACAAAACAAAATAAAACAAAACAAAACAAAATAAAACAAAACAAAAAAACAACAACTTTCTGAAAATGCAGGCATAAAAATGCATTTATACTGAAGAGACCAGAAGAAAAGAGATAAATCTTTGCTCGCAAACAGTGTCCTCTGATCCTAGAGGAAAATGGGGACAAGAGAGAGGGTTTGTAATCATGAAATTTTGAATTTATGACAGGTATAATCGAAAAATAAAAATAAGAGGCATGTTTAGAATAAGTTTTCTGTTACAGCATCTATATTCTGAGAAATGATTCTAGAGTCAATGCCTTCCCTCACAGGTCCTTCAGCCCTGTCGACTCTTCTGTATTCTAAGAAATCTACTTCTCCACCAGCCTTCAGTGTTCTACTTTAAATTGCTGGTCTGTTAGTGCCTACTCTTTCCTCCTTCACTTTCCATCAGGCTTGTCATAGTCAAACATTTAAACATTGCAAAATAAACAAAGGTAAAATTTATTCTATATTATCTTACTTCAGGATAGTGTAGGACCTGCTGACATAGGGTAAGATGAAGAGCCACAGTGGCAAAAAGGAAAAAGATATAGGTTGCTCATCTTTCTCAAAATCATTTAATATACCTTTAGATGTATTATTAAAAGCATAATGTTTTTAAGTATAACTTTAAAGTATTAATAGCTACTATTTATTGGAAGTCTTCTTTGTGCTAAACAGTATGCTGTATGTGTGCTTTATGGAAATGATTTCTCTTATTTGTAAATGTTCTCCAGACTTTGTATCTGTTGTTTGCTCACACAAAGGAGAAACTGAGGCTCATGGAGGTTGTATCTTGACTAAAGCCACCCCACCAGTAAATGGTGGCTGCATTCAAACCCAAGCTTCTCCAGGTCCCAAATCAACATTCTTTCTCCTCTATCATGTTATCCTCCCAACCACCAGTTAGCTTCTTAGGGAAACTATTCTGCAAACTGAGATATAGTTAACAGATTTATTTCTTAAAAGATAAACCACAGAAGGTTTCAGTGATTGTCCTAAGATGTCCCATAAATGAGTCAGTAAAGGACCAGAAGGCAGGACAGACGTGTCAGACCATAGAAATAACCATAAAAGATTTATTAAAGACCTACAGCATTGACTGCAGAGATGTAGGGGAGTATGGGATGAGTTATCTGTCAACAAGGACCTTAAATTCTAGAAGGTAAAACTAGCCTAACATGGATATGAAAAAATAGCATAGACTACAAAATAAATGCCTAATATACCTGGTCTTGTCAGAGAATAAGAAGATTCATATACTTATAAAACATCTTTAAGCACCAAAAAACATTGTTTCTAATATTCTGTGTTTGATGGCATTCTAAACTCTATTACACACTTCCCTGACTTCATAAACATAGCTTATTGCACATAATTTTTCCTTTCCTTGATGACTTGGGATCATAATGCTGCACTGCAATCACTGTCTAGTGGTGTGGGAGCACAGTGTCTCCAGGAGTTACTGAGTCCTGGAAAGTGAAGTGGCTCCAGGCTTTAGGACCCTTAAGGCTTTTCTACCTGCACATCCATCCCCCCGTCAAATGTCATTCCTTGCTACTTTCACTGTGACTTTCTTAATTCCAGTCTGCTGGTCCTGGGCACGACTTGCAAGGCCTTGCATGAATGCATCTTTACCTGGTTTATTCAACTTTATCTCCTAGGGTTCCTTCCCTCTTGTTTTTGTTTTTGTTCTTAAGGTTTTATTTATTTATTTGACAGAGAGAAACACAGCTAGAGAGGGAACACAAGCAGAGGGACTGAGAGTGGGAGAAGCAGGCCTCCCGCCAAGCAGGAAGCCCGATGCAGGGCTCGATCTCGGGACTCCAGGATCATGACCTGAGCCGAAGGCAGATGTTTAACAGCTGAGCCACCCAGGTGCACCATTCCTCCCTCTTGTTAATGCCATTCTCTATAATTACATTTTAGCAATTCAGAAGTCTATTCAGTTTCTAAAAACATATATGCTTTTTCACACTTCTATAGTTGTGCCTAAATGCCTTTTCCTTTACTTGTCCACTTTAAAAAAATTGGGGCACCTGGGTGGCTCAGTTGGTTGAACGACTGCCTTCGGCTCAGGTCATGATCCTGGAGACCCAGGATCGAGTCCCACATCGGGCGCCCTGCTCAGCGGGAAGCCTGCTTCTCCCTCTCTCACTCCCGCTGCTTGTATTCCTTCTCTGGCTGTGTTTCTCTCTGTCAAATAAATAAAATCTTTAAAAAAAATAAATAAATAAACGACAGCAACAACAAATATCCTTATTATTCTTTGAGCCCAAACCTACAAATAAGAATCTCCAGGGGCACTTCCTGGTACCATTTCCTGAGTCCAGGGTAATAGATCATCTGACTCATTTCTGGGCAACTCCGGCACTGAGTGTACTTTTTAGTGATTCTACATTGAGTACAGGTGATTTCTTTATTTATAAATATGTCCTCTCCACTAAATTGTTAAGATCTTTGAAGTTCTTAGCCATTTTTTGCATGCCTAGCATTTAACTTATGGTGTGGTATAGAGTAGGTGCTCAACAAATGTCTGCACATCTAATGAATGCTGCCTTGTACCTCTCCTCTAGAACCCAACAACTGATTGTTGGGAGATTTGCCTTGGCGCTTCAAGGCAAAACTCTGGATGAAGACTATCTGGTTAATTACAATGAATTGTGTGGTACAGAAAACCAATTGATCACACTAGACTTTCAGTCCAGTGAAAAAGTCTCATGTAACAGAGCAGCCCCCAGGAAAGGCTTCGGGAAAGAAGTGAAACTTGAAATGCCCCACCCCACTTCAATTGATGCGCAGATATCTGATGAGGCACCGGTGGCCAACGGCTTACTTGTAAAGTTTATGTAAAGTAAGTAGCTATGTACCTCTGTAAAGACATTATATTGCCTTTTTGGTCTAAAAAAAGAAAGTGTCTGCCATGATGTGAAAGCTTTTTGACTTTAGCAGTGTCCTTCAGAGTTACTGAGAGGCAGGAGGAAGGCCACAAAGTGCACTCAGAGATAAATTGAAGCAGAAGACTAAATAAAATGAGCTATGGAAGAATAATTATGTTGGGATCACTTACAAAAGCCAGAACTTTCACCCCTGAGGCCCAATGCCAGGAAGGAAAGGATTCTGATTCTTTTTTCCACTGAGTTCTCATGCCTCTTGTGGTAAGACAGGATTGGACTCCTTTCAGCCACATTACTCCTACAAAGTGTCCTAACAGTTACGTTGAATGTGGCTCTCTGACCCTGGTCTTGATGTCTTGCCAGTCTCTCACCTCTAGTCAATGTAAATCTCCTGGTAAACTGCATTATTCTTTTTGAAGTTGAAAATTTCCATTGCTTTTCTCAGTAAATTTTCCTTTGGCCCCAGATTTTGCAATGTTGCAAAATAAGCAAGTGCCCATTAAGGCAGTGCCCCAAAGGTTTAAGAAATACAGAAGGAAGAATAGAAAGATTTTTTTTTTTAATCTAACCTCAACTCCAGTTGTCTTACTTGATGCAATTTTCTGTTATAATATGCAATGTTTGGAGAAGGCTTTCATGGCACAGAAACCTACCAAAAAAAAAAAAAAAAAGTTACAAACTGAAAAGCCGTTCATCAAAGAGGACAGTCAAAAAATCCACTGTAGGGCACCTGGGTGGTTCAGTGGGTTAAAACCTCTGCCTTCAGCTCAGGTCATGATCTCAGGGTCCTGGGATGAAGGCCCCATCAGGCTCTCTGCTCAGTGGGGAGCCTACTTCCTCCTCTCTCTCTGCCTGCCTCTCTGCCTACCTGTGATCTCTCTGTCAAATAAATAAATAAAATCTTTAAAAAAAAATCCACTGTAGCAGGTTATAAATGAATTTCCAGCAGTACAGGCACACACATAGAAACCACTTATGTAAAATACAAACTCAAAGCAAGAGACCTTGGAAGTGCATGTTACAATACTCGGGGTAATTTGTTTTATGTATGTATGCCAATGTGTCATAAAGAATGAAGCCACAAACCATGCTTCCAAGTGATCCATTTCATAAAGCCATGCTAGTTAGGATCTTAATGCTTTTTTCTTTTAATCTTTTTAAAAGATAATTTCCCCAGTATTGATGGCAGACTCGATCTAAGATTTTGTTTACTTAATCCTATTTTAGTGATATATTAGGACGGTGTTGTCTACTTGCAGGGGCTTTCACTTGGAACAAACTGCCGAATGTTCTTATTTTAAGCCTCTCACCTGCAAATTCCTTTTCTACATTTCCTTTGCTTTGCTTTTCTGAGGGAACGACTCTCCACGCCTTCTTGATCAAGACAGACAACCTAATGGCTGAGTGGGCTTTAATTTCTACACTTCTGGCATTCAAACTTGATTTGCATTGTCATATGGAATTATTTGGTATTCAATTTAAAATGCTATTTCTTTCCTCTCCTTTTTCCTCCTCTTTTCTCGACAACCAACTGCTGGGAAATTATTGTCAAAGTCTTAAAATGATTTCCCAATGATTGCTTGTTAGTACAATACAATTTCTTTCTCCGTCCTGATCCCTCTTCAGCTCTCTTCTGGGCCCCAGTGAATCCCCCTCCAGATACACTCCAAATGTGTGGGTCTCTCTACTGTTCTCTGCGGCGGCACTAAGGGCTATCTCAGTGAGTGAAGGGGAGATAAGGAGTCGAGTGTAAAAAGTTAAAAATAAATGAGGAATCCTGTGAATTTAAAAAGAAAGGAATATGATTCTTTACATATTTTTCAAGGGCTTCTTTACCTAGGATTAACCACAAACATTCAGTTCACCCTCTTTTGTGTGCCTACTCTGTGCAAGAATATATGACATTGGAGGATAGAAGAAAGCAAATGGCACCCTTGCCTTCAAGATGCTCAAAGCACAATCACAAGGATGGATATGTGAACAACCAGCTGTCATTAGAAGCAGACAGTTATGGGCCATACATAAAAATGGGCTAAAACGAGCCCAGTGGGATCACAGCCTGGTGATAATTCATTCTAATTAGAGGACAAAAATGGAGGGGGAATGTCAGTGCTTGTCCCATATCCATGGGTGGAAGGGAAGGAGAAGGTGGACAGATTATAAAGAGAGAGGAGGAAATGATCTGGAGGTGAAAAGAGAAATGGGAATGGGGGAGTGGGGAAGGAATAACATGGCAAGAAATAGGACCAGATTTAATTTCCAGAGAATTAATCTGGGGAAATACGTATAACTCAGGAGGCTATGAATCTAAGGACTTTCTTTTAAATGCCAAAGGCATAAACTAATCTATTTAATTAGAAAAATATGCTTGTATTGCACTCTGAGTAATTTCCCACAGGAAAACTTGTTTCTTTTACAGTTACTTTTTGTTTAAAACCTCCCCGCCCCCATTCTTCTGGCTCTACCGCAGAGCCCACACCTCTCCAGCAGGTGCTCACTCCTAAGCAATTATTGTCAACCGGGATGTGAATATGACCCTTCCAAGATCTCACATTTGTTTTTTTGGGTACTGAAATAGAAACACATTAACCTAGATATACCTGAGCCCTCCAGCAGGCACTTTATAATCCGAAAGAAAAAAATCAAAACTCAAAAGGCATTTCCTCAATGGCTCACCAAATCTTCATAATAGCAAATAATTCAGTAGAATATTACAATAGATCTTAATATCTTACAAGGTAGTGAAAATATTCAAAATAAAGCAGAATATCTGCAGCCAATTCACCAACCTCTTTCAATGAGTTTGTAGACTCTAAGAATATTCTCTCTCCTGTGGCAGTAAGGCAAGGTGCTTAGTCTTTCCTCAACCTGTATTAAGAGCAAAATAAGTTTAGATGGCCTACAAACTGAAACAAGATAAGCTCCTTTTTACATGTCATGCAGTCATGGATGCAACTAAAAACTCAAGTGCTTTATCACACGTTCTCTGAGAAAAGAAATTTGAACATATTAATTGAACCAACACAATCTATTTAATTTAAATATGAAAAGCCTCCACATGCACTTCTTGCAATTTTGATGAAAAGATAAAAAGGATACATGCTTAGTTCTAATCTATTCCCTCCTACATTTACCTACATGGAACACAGTCTCTGATATTAAGCACCAAATTGAGGATGATAAACTCAAAATAAAAACCTATGGTGTGTCTATGTGGCTCAGTCGGCTAAGCGTCCCAACACTTGATTTAAGATCAGGTCACGATCTCAGCATTCTGAGATCGATCCCCTATTGGGCTCATGCTGGACACAAAGCCGCTTAGGATTCTCTCTCAGCCTCTCCCTTTGCCCCTCTCCCACCACACACATGCTCCCTCAAATAAATATATAAATAAATACATACGTACATACATAGAGACCCTCACATAAGAATGAAGCAAAAGTAAGCTAAAGATGTGATGGATGAAAAAGAAAAGGAGAGATATTGCTTGCAAGTACTAACACTTTGTAGTTGAGAAAGCATATTTTAAAAATCTTTGTAATGATAAGCAGATAAAAATAACAAGTTTCAAAAGCAGCTTAACTTGTATTTTCCCTTCCTTTAATTCTAAAAACAGAAATGGATAACCTTGGGACACAGTATAATGTGCTCTAAAATGTGATGTGCTTTTGGACTCATGGAACTTTATTACCTAGAGATTTTGTGTCCGGAGTCAACCCCGTAACATTATTAAACACTGTGACCGACAATTCATTTCAGGGAGTTTCCTCACATCTAAGTGACCAGAATTTGAACCTGTGTTTTGATGGATAAAGGCAATGTGCCTCATTATAAATAAAGAACGGGCTTTAAATCTCAAGGAAAGCTTTCTTAATATCTATTTTTGCATTGAATATTAAATAGACTTCAGCATACTTTTATGAACACCTATGACATATGGCTTCAGAAACATGTGTAGGTAATTGTCTTGTTTTATAGGTTATTTGAATGTGTATGCCATAATTCTTTACACATTCTGTATACATATGTGTAAGTAACTCAAAAACTCAATACATGTATTTCTAAGGGCTAACAAAGATGTGATGAAAGCTTTATTTTTATTTGCCTTTACTATTATTTACTGCTTCGCCCAAACCATAAAACCATTCTTGTAACTAACAACTAGATCTGTTAAAATGATCTTACCCTAGGAATTATATAAACACAACTTGCAAGTTATTTTTATATCAAATCAACTCCAGTTTGACACGGTTTCCTCAAGTACTAAAAGGCATGCTATGCTCACATAAAAGGATTGATATCCCATAAACATGCTGCCGTGTGTTTTTTCCAGGAAAACGCAGAATAGGATCTGTCAGGTATATCCGCTAGCGTAACAAACATGTCACCCAGATTTGCATTGGGAATTAAAACACTCTGTAGCCTGACAAAAGGCTGTATGTTTCTAGCAACCGTGACGAAAAGAAGGCATTGCGATACCTAGACGTTGTGAGTAAAAAGTCCCTCATCAGACAGTTTGAAAAAGCACTCTAATCCCATGATGGAGTTTCCCCGAGTTGCAAGCCGAGTTACAGAGCAGCCGTGACGGCATCTCCAGGCCAATCATCCCGACAAGTCTAATTCCATCCCCTACAAACCCGACGTTGTTTTTTCTTCTTGCATTCACACACCGGTTACATCGGAACCGCAGAGGTAGGAAAATGTTTGTATAAAAGGTGAGAAGTGTCACTGAGGTTAAAAAATGCAATCTACATTTTCTCTAATGTCAAATATAAAATAGTAATACAGTACTTATAAAATCATACTAGAATCACCATGCAATAAGCAAACGATGTTGTTAATAAGCCTACAGGACAATACCATAAAACTTATCCCCGTTATTTTAATAAAAAGAATTGCATTGCTAAGTGTGGCACAGAGCTAAGAATGTCTCCATTTATCTAGTACGTTCTTCATAATCTGCCTTAAATAATTTCATTATATTACCCCATTTCTGAGTTTCAAAAGAATTCCCAGAAGATATTGCTAACAATATGTGTACACCTCAAAATAGATCTGCACATTTTTTAATCGTGGTTGTGTGATAACTGAAAGAAATTCTCTTCATAAAATAGAAGAAATACTGTAATCAACACATTTTTGTTTAAAATGCCACAGGCTACACTTATTTTTCAGGTCATTAATGGAAAACAGGCATCAACTTATTAGCAGTTCCATAGGGCAGTATTTTAGGAATATTTCCTGTCACTTATCTCTGTGTGTAATTCAGTTGTGTCATTATCCCCACAAGTAAGGCTTTTCTGTAAGAAAGATGTGACAGAAACCAAATAAAGTGCTCATCACAAAAGGATAGAATTTAACTCATACAAAAAAAAATAGATTGCCTGGCAATTGTTCTAAAACTTTACATTTTAAAATACAATGTCCATTAACGTTATTTATGAAAAGTATTCCTTTCATTGAGTAGGTATAACTGACATAAGATTCAACCTGACACGTGAAATACAGTCCTACCTAAATATCTCTGCCTCGACATGATGAAGGATAGACAATCAAATTCATCATCAAGAAATATTAATATTCACATTCTTCAGTTTCTATGAGACAAAAAAAAAATCAGGAAGTGTGGTAGGCTTAAAGTGAAATCTATCACTGTTTTTTGGCCATCTTATTATACAATACTGTTTTTCATACATTCACCTTTTCAGTTGTGCCAACAAATATGCTAAAGACATAAGCACATCTTTAAAAATCAGAAGCATCTTTAAAAATTGTATTTAGATTCTGTACCAACAAACAAAACTGAATGTATTCTTCACACCAGAAGCTTCCTTCATGTATTTGGTCTTGCCCTCCAACAACTAGGGGTTGAACTTCATCATTCTATATCCAGACAAGTAAAATGAGACCAGAGAAGTTAAGTAATGTATTCAAGTCACACAGCAAACAGACCCAGGTAGGATTTGACCACAGATCTAACTGATGTCAAATCATATTGTTAAGGCCTGTTAGCAGTCCTATAACGGATTCTGTTCATTGTCTTTCTCCGGAGTATAAGTCACGTGAAAGGTGGCTTTACAAACTAACATTCTTTGGTCCCCAAAGAAAATGGTTTCTTCTATTTTCTCCCTACATACAAAAGCCAACAATGTACTCAAAGACACCATGGCTTTGAGAGGCCTCGCTAAAGCATGTGTAACTCAGTACTGAGCCCTCTGTGGGGTGAAGGGAGGGGTCAAACACATCCGGTGCCCAGGATTTTGCCTGAGAAAGCATCATTTTGCAATTAGCCTGACCAGAGGGGGCACATTTTTGCAATACACACTAAGTCACTGTTTGTAAAAGCCATTGCCCCCAGGTGCCATCAATACATTTTTACTATTTTCTAGAACAAGACATAGGAATTTATCAAACATTTTCTTTTTCTTTCTGATAAATCTGTTTTTTTTCCAGGCAGAGCAGATATAAAATATAGGACATGGTGAAGTCCGTTGCTAGACTAGGGTCTGGAGAGAGGTGATTCAGTTCAGTCAATTTAATTCAACACCGACTTACTGATGGGAGTTACTCAGCTGTTGATGGTTCTTTGAAGGAGGAGGAGTTCTCTGGATCTTTATGGAAAAAGATGCCTGGAAAGATGAATAGTGAATTGTCATGCCAGAGCAGAGAATGAACTGAGGGGTGTTACGAGCTGCTATGCTTCATCTTGGGACATCATTCTTTTCCTCTCGGGGAGACATGATGTGTAAGGAGAATGTCTGAGCAAGGTTTGAAGGAGGAGCAGAAAATGAAATACGTAGGTGCATCCTAACCCTCTTCATATCTTTTGCCTCTGTAATGATTTCTTAAGTATGAAAATGCTGGTGTTTCAAATATGCATTCAGTATTCAACAATGCAAATAGAACATGAATTACAAAAGGCATACTTTGGCCTTTTTACAGTTTTAGCTACATCCTCTCACTTATAGCTACTAAACAGTTGTAACAATACCATACAACCTCGGTTTGAAAGTCATTTTCCTACTTTCTAGCTCTGTGAATTTGGTTCAATAATTTACCCTTTTTGAGTTTTGATTTTTTTTTCCATCTCTTACATAGAAATAGTACCTACAACAGGACTAAAAGAGGCAAAGTATATAAAACCCTTAGCACAAGGTCTGGCATTTTATGAGTTCTTAATAATTGGTGGACAAGACTGTTTTGCTTTATTGGCCAGTCTGCTTGTTCTATGGCAAACATAACTTGTCTAAAATGCCTGCAAGAAATATGGTCCTACAATATCTTAAATCAGCAAACTTAGTTTGATTTTTAGTTTCTTTAAGTGAACTTTCTTGTCATTTACATGGCAATCTTATTTTTAATAAATGCAAAGGGGAAGCTGCCACCTCAAGCTCGTAGAACTGACGAATGGAACAGAAAAAAAGAGTACATTTTCCTCATGTTGGTGCATAATTGCTCTTGCTTAAAAATGATCCCTTCAGTTTCAAACTTTGCCTGAGAAGGAACAAATCAAGCATTCTATTTTTAAAAAAGCCCTACTATGAGAGAAAAAGCTGTAGGATTTTTACAAAACAATCACAACAAATTTCCTTCTGCCTTCTTCTTCTCTCAGTGAAAATGAGAAACAGTATCATTAGAGGAAGACAAGAGCCAGGATTCATAGATAGACGGGCTCTGAAGAACAAAAGATAGCTAACAGAGATGATAATTCAAACAGTGGGCTTTGATGTTCTTTTTTAGCTATCCTATTAAATATTTTTTTCTCTTTGCACATTCCAGTTGTACAAAATATGAAAAGCCCATATACAAAAGAAACAATAAAATGCTTGTTAATCTAATAACAGAATGTCAAGAACAGAAAACCTCCCCTACACAAAGTGTAATTGAGATTGCCTACACCACAGACAGTTTATGATCAGAAACCTTGAGGGGAAAAAAGCCATCAATAGAAATAATGTTTCTACTGTGAGCTCATGGTCACAGCAAGGCTACAAGACCAGGGACATAAAGCCCTATTAATTGTACTTCCCAGGGGTCACCAAACATCTCTGTTTGCCTGCAAGAGCCCCGATTTATACCTTTTATCCCATGTAATTATTAATAGAGTACCTTTAAATCCCAAAGTGTCCCAGTTTGGACAATAAATTATATAGTTGTGCTAGGCTTACCCGTACTCCCTTTCACTTCCTTCTCCTTCTAAAAGAAAAAAAAAAAAAAGAAAACAAAACAAAAAATCCGTACACACACTGAAAACTAGGGTCAAGCTATTTTAACTCTTCAGGTTATGTGAAAGGGAAGAAAAAAAGTTATCTGTTTTCTAAGCTAGCTATTCATTTGACTACCTTTCATTTTCTTACAGCAGGGACGATTTCTAGTCTGAGTTGAATTTCACATGGCCCCATTTACCCACAAAATATTTTGGGCAGAATTACCCCATCTTTCCCCACCACCCTCTCTCTCATATGAATTCCTGCCTAACTCTTCGGCACAGTGTCGAGTCTGCTTATTGAATTCTATTTGATACTTTCAAGGAATTATATCTCACACGAGGACTCCTTAATATAATTGCTGTTTCTTTAAAAAAAAAATCAAATGTTCAACTTAGGTTATATAGCCAAGAATAGCAGTTCATATCAGCTGCAAGAAAGACTGAGCACCTTACAGCAAGAGCCCCTTAATCAAAAAGCAATCTTTTGGGATGAGTTAGTAGTACTTTGCCTCCAGCACTAACTAGATCCCCTACTTTCATTGTATATTTCCACAGGAGTCTAATGATGAAATATATTAGATCTTCTCACAGGTGAAGTAGAAACGCACTTAAAGCACTGCCTTCTGAGGGTGGCAGTGTTGCTTCTAAAAATCAGGGGTGGGGGATGTCAGCAGCAATAACTGTATCCAAACCAACAATGTATTCTACAACCAAAAAATCTTGACGAAGAAAGGGGGAAATTCCCCGTCCTAGGAATATTCACAGGAAAATTATTCACAGGAATATTCACAGGAATATTCACAGGAAATTTATATTAGGTGTAATATTGCAAAGAAGAGAAACACAAAAGAGTTTGGTTTTGTAATGGGTTGGGGCTGGTGGTGAAAATTTTCATTTAAAAATAAAAGGCTTACCTTTTAGTCATGAGGATGTCCCCGAACTTTATCCAGTAAAGCTTCACGCTGCAAAGGGGGAAAAAAAAAGGATCCATTTGAGAAAAAATATTCTGATATTGGAGAATAAAGATTTACATTCATCCATGGGCTTTATTTGCTCTAGATCTACAAAAACACAAGCGTCAGACAGTAGGTAAAAATGCAGAAGGTTGTGGGTCTTCATCATTTGCACACAGAGGGCATAGATGTCATTTAATTGAATTATTTTGTTTGTCCTTTCTTTATTTTCACAAATGCATTTCAATTTACATATAATGTGCACAGACAGACAAAAAATGTTTGCTTTCTTTTAATCTACAACCTTACGTACACACACATACACAAAAGCATCCTCACATACATCAAGGTTCCGCAGTAAGTGTGGTACCCCTGACCCACCCCCAACATGGTGGGGCCCTAAGAACAGGACTGGAGGTAATCGCTTACATTTTTGCTGTACCTTCAAAACAGCTGCAGCTTCCTTTTTGTTTTGCGAGTAGCCTAAAGGCAAATAGATAAAAACAAATCACGAATCAGGGTGAAAGCCTATAAATATGCTATATTTGTTCTTTCTGCTGGTTTTCTTTTTGTTGTTTTGTTTTTAACCTTCACTGATTTGGGGGGAGTAATTAAGTGTTTTGGCATAAAAGATCTCCTGCTGGGTGATAAGCTACATGGGAGAGGGAAATTAGACAAAAGGTATTGAGTAATAACCACAAATGACTTTATAGCCCATTCTGTTTGAATGTCAATAGAATTTGAAAGCAAGATTTGCAGAAGATAATCAGCAATGACTCCCCCAAGTATAATCAGGAATTGACTATAGTCAGCCATTTGCAAATTCTTACCTGCCCCTAGGATTTCTTATCTTACTGGGGACAAATGGCATAGTGACCCAAAAGCTCAAAACTACAAATGGCAGAAATTCCCAGATATAAAAGGCATTCACTATCTTTCCAAAATTTATTAACATTGAATTAATTTGGCAGGTTCTTAATGACTTTGCCAAGTGATGAAGTATGCATTACATAACATTATATGAATTATTGTAAGTTGCTTTGAAGCTTTTAAGGCTTCAAAGAGTGAGAGAAAGGGGTTAAAATAAATAAATATAACTATACACTGTTCAAATAATGGCTGTATAAATAGACATTATACTGTAAATAAAGAATAAACAATAACTTGAAATACACCAAGAATATAGAGTCTTTCATGCTTACACTGCACAAGAAGATGAAAATTGGGTTTGGATTTGTTTCCTTAATAGTAAAATATTCACTTTAGTGAACAAATTGAAAGAGAAGCTGATAAGAATCAATAATCATTTGATACAATATTATTTCCGTTACAATGACTTTCACCCATATCCAGGCGAATGAGCTTAATCAAACAAGGCACTGCTGAAAATGGACTAACGGCCTTAAAATCACAAAACTCTGCCTTCCAAATTCAGATACAGATTTCTTTAAAGGGTCTTATCTTTTTTTTTAATCCAAATTATAATCCATAAGGAAAGATGCTACCATCTATCAGAAATCATATTTCTCAAGGGAGCTGACTATATATAATCAATGTGTCCAAATAACAGGTAAAAAATGCAGTCAGTGATGGATTTTTTAAAAATGCAGTCACTTCACCCACATGATATTTACTACATTACAATTCTTGGTCATGCTGAGCATTAGGAAACCCTGAGTAAGCCATGTCAATGGTTATTAAGACACTATGCTAAAGAAAAATATTTCCCAACAGGAGGTGCTAATAAGATAGCCAACAGCACACAAAAAGCATCAAAATGAGAAATAATAAAAAGACAGCAACTGTGTCCAGCCTGGATGCTTCTATTAGTAGCTAAAATATCACTGAGATACTATGATCTGTTCCTTAAATGTCCAAGGGCTTAATTTGTTAACTGATATAATTCCAAATTTTATTCAGTATAATTTGACAAATGCCTATCATGTCTCTAAAACATGCCCAGTTATATTCAGAAGAATCCAAAAGAGATCAGCTCAAATTGAGAGGAGTCACCCAAGCCAGGGGCTTTAGACATTCGGTAATAGAAGCCATAAGGAACAAAACCATATAAATACTTTATTAAAAAGCAGTCATTGATATTTAATTACAAGCCATCTTTTAGCATCAAATTAAAAATTATTGAGAAATATTGGAATTTTCTAAATGCCACACTGTTTCAAAGTTTCACTGGAGACCAGACCTCCTAGTAAAAAATTAAACCTCCTGAGGAAAAATCCCCTTAGCTAACCATGCTTGTTCTTTCTTATCATCCTGAAGGATGCACAGTCTGGCAAATCTCATGTGCCCAGAATTCTTTCTGTTTTATGGTTAAAAGTAGCCTCACATCAGTCCGTTTCCACAGTGACCCACAGGGCGAAACGGCTTTCCTCCAGACATTCCACTGAGTATCCCTTCCATTTGGGCAAAGAGTTATTTAGAAGCTGAGTCAGGGAATCTGGAATGTTAGGGTCTGTGACGGATAAGTTAAGTAAGTTAGGGGTAAGTTAAGACCTTACAGTCCTCTGTTTCCCAGGCCAACATTTTGTACCCTGTGATCTTGCACTTTTTCTCCTTTTTTTTTTTGCCTTTTGACACTTTCATTCTGAAGTGTGTTCTCTGGAAGATTCCCAGGTGTCTATGCAGATCTGAAGGACTGGCTCACAAAGGTGTTAGACTTTTATTTGTATGAAAGACTAAGACACAGTGTTGAGAATAAATTTCTCTTTAGAAAGGGAGCATCAAACCACACAAATGATGTCCAAAGACAATGTTTCAGAATCAGAAGTGAGGCTTTCTTTTTTCCCTTGGTTTTCCTCCTGATTTCAAGGGGAAGGAAATTCCACTGGCCAGACACCACTAGGTTCCAAAGAGAAAAGAGCCACTGGAAAACTTGGAGAGTGCTCTTCCTTGGGGAGACACACCACCACGCAGCCTCTCTGATGGTGGCACAGGCAACGGATGGCAGCGTGAGTGGGAGTGCAAGGTCGTCATTCAGATCAACTTCGCAGCAGCTTCATGCACCAGAGTCAAGTGGTAGGAATCCCAGGAACAGCAATCCAGTTCAGTCAAGTAGCCTTTCTTCAGGGCCAAGGCTCACTCAGTATCTGTGAGCTTCCAGAGCAGAGATGGTGGCATGGGTCAGTCCCACAGCCCAGGAGGCATAACCGTAGTGATCCTCCCTTGACCAATGTAGACAGTGAGAGGTCAGGGGTGTTGCTCCTCTATGAGCAGGAGTGAGGGCCCATAATACAGCACCACAGAGAACAGAGGGCGAGCAGGAGAGGAGAGAAGCAGCACACATGAGTCATCCACTGGGAAGCCCCAGAATGATGGCAGATAAGCAGTTAGAAGTCCTTCATTCATAGTGTATGCCTTTCCCTCCTCCAAGGAACCTTGTTTACTCCACTTCATCTGGGTTAGATATGCATCCCATATTGTTTAATAATGCCGAGTACATCTCTCGCCATACTCCATCTTAATGGTTTAACATATCTCCATTGTTAACATAGCCTTCGCTTGTTCAATTCCGGGATGGTGCGTGCAGGGGTAGACACGCCTGTGCTCAGTTAGCACAGCTGCTGCTAGAGAGGAGACTGATGTTTGTTGAGTGAATTGATGACTTAACAAACAAAACCTCACCTTGCTTCAGAAAAGATCTCCACTTACACAGGAGTGTAGGTCATCTCATTTCATATACTGGCCACGAGCTTTTGGGTTTCTGGGTGGAGAGAGTGGAATTCGGGATGTGGGGACAGAGAAGAAGACTGGGGGAAAAACCTACATTGCACTTCCCTGGACCTCATTTGCCCTTTTATTTTAATTAAGATTTTTATCTTCTTTGTCTAAGCCTGAAAAGGGGAGGGAAGAGAGCCCACAGGATGTTAATATGGAGGTACCAGCAGAGATACAAGTAGGTGTATAAAAAGGCCGACTCTGATTAGCAGAGCCTCCCCAACGGCCCATAGCCCTTGGTGTGATGTGGCTTTTTGGCTCATGAGAGAGACAGTTGCCTTAATGTTTGGAGAATTTTCTCTAGGTAAATATTTATTTTAGATTTGGAAATCAGTAAGCATCACTACATTCTTGTGAATGTGTTTTCCCTTTTAAAAAAAATAAATAAATAAACACTGTCACACGAGGCAGTAGGAGATCCTATCCTGCCGGGCCTGCAATCAGACTGACTTCAGTTTCCCTCACAGACCACTAACCAAATCTATGACCCATGCCATCTTTTAAACTACACCATGTTAAATTATTTGGCAGAATTACATCAGAGATGAAATTTGTATCTGTCCCATTAGGAATGATAACATTATACATCTGCCCATCATGATAAATTATTACATCAAATGCAAAGGACAGGTCTGCCTAATACTTTAGGAGATAGTGGTTTTACTAAATATTTTGATATTCAGAAACTTTAAACAACATGCATATCATTTAAGTTCTTGGAAGAGAGGAGCATGGGGCAGCAAGTAGAAAATCTTGGCCCAGGTTTTCACATTTTGGGGCAAGGGTAGCAGAGTATGTGGGGTACTGAGATGAGGTTCCCAACCAAAGACTCTGCAAATAATGGCAATCCACCAAACACTGTGGCTTATATTGCTTAGTTTCTTTAACCCATACTCACGTAGGAAGCTGAGTGCAATTTCCTCAGACATAAAGATAATACAGTATGACCAGAAGAATGTCTGATTTAGATGGACTAAAATCTCACTCCCTGCCTAGACTTCCTGCCAGTCGAATCGGAGCAGGCTCCATCACACCTTAACCCTCAGTGACTAACAACACCTATAAAATGGAACTGATGTTAATACTGTGCTGTGTAGTTAGGAAATTTTAGCAAAATACAGCATATAAAAAAAAAACCAACTTGGAAATAATAAGAAGACCTCCACAAATGTCAGAGTTGATGCCTTTATGTCAATACCTTATTCTAGATAGATTTTCACGGAGGTTTTAAGGCAGCTACATCAGTAAATATAACGTGCTTGTCATTTGGAAGACAAAATATCTGGAAGTTGACTCCACTTTTCATTCTCAGGTTTCGTCCAGATGTTTCGGCACTTTGGAGCCAGCCTAATTTTTTTTCTGCTTGATGCATTTCATTTCTGCAAAGACTGCCAGAATTCTGGCTGACTATAATAAGTCACATGAATTCTTATCTTTTTCAGTTCAATTAATGTTTCCATTGAAAAATCAAGAGGCAATTATAATTTCTCTTCTGGGGAATTCTGTATGTGAGGTGGTGGGAATGATGGTGTGGGGGTGCTCTTAGGGTGTTACTTCCGCGTAGCTGTCCTGGAAATAATGAAGCAATACAGCAAGCATAGCGGAAAAAGCAACGAATCAACTATAGATAGAAAGAGGTATTTGATAAAAATATAAAAATCTCAGGAGGAAAAAGAGAAAGATTCGAGTCTAGGTTCATCACCAAATATGCATATAAAGTGTAACTGTCCTTCATCCTAGAAGATCAATCTGATAAGATCTTGTTTCTGTGGCTAAAAGCCCCCTGTGCACACTTGAAAGCTATGTTTTGGTGGGTGGCTATGAGTTGCTATTCACATTCTGCTGTCACCTGGGGCTCCGCCTCCTCTCCTCCTAAGGTGCATGCCACATTTGCTCACAGGGCAAACTCAGAAGCCGGGTCATCTGTTGGCAGCTGCTTCCCAGACTTCTGTATCTGCCTCTGGAATGCTCTGCTTCTGCAAATTCTCCAGATTTATTTCATCCGTGGTCCCCATGACTTGCAATTTCCTCCATTTTAAGGATCCTCATGGACTGTCCACACAGTAGGCTATCAATATAAATTTGCTCAAACCAGTTAGTGAATAAATAAGTGAAAGAGACCTGTTGATACCAAAGAAAACTCAGCTGTTGTATTGCACTTAGCATGATTCCTGAGTGGGGTTCGTAGCTATCCCTTTTTACATTTCAATGGTCATACTTAACGTGCTTTAATACTTCAAAACAGCTCGCTATATTTAAAACTTAACAGAAATTAGGCTTTTAGAAGTATATTTCTTTGTCATCCTCTTCTTTGATCATACAGCAGTGCCTACAAGTATGTCCATGGGGTTAGAGTGCTCATGCAGTGGGAGCCCTGCCCCTGGCCCTGCCCAACCCCCAGGAAAGGAAGAGGCCTGACTTGAAATCTACTCTACAATAGGGGTATAGAGATTGGCTAACTACCGGCCACAGGCCAAATCTAGCCCGCACAGTCTATTTTTTATATCTAAGAATCGTTTTTACCTTTGTAAATGATGGCATATGACAATTACATGAGGTTTAAACTTCAGCATAAATCAAGTTTTATTGGAACAGAGCCATACCTATTCATTTCTGTTTTGTTTATGGTTGCTCCTATGACAGCAGAGTTGCAGCTGTGATAGGCACCTTGTGGCCTGCAAGTCCTAAAATGTTAAATGTCTGCCACTTGATAAAAAAAAGTTTGTCAACTCCCATTCTAGAACCATGGCTATCATTCAATGTTGGCATTTCACACAATCAACGCAAATGTTTGTTTAATAATTATGTATACCAACCAAGTCAGTTTCTGTCTACGTGAGGTTTTTTCAGGAGCCCTAGTGTTTAAATAACATCTATGATAATGGAAAGGCTGTAATGACACATTCACTTTTCTCCCTCTTTGGGAAAAATAATATACATCCCAGCTCTAAACTGTGAGACATTTTTGTACAAATTAGCCACCCTCTATGGGTACCCTCTGTGGGCAATGAATTATAGAAAGCAACACATGCCTCCAGGAAAATCCACACCTTTCCAAGGGGCAGGTTGGGTAAACTGAGCGATGCCGGGATTTCATTCTCCATTCACCTCTTGGATTGATGTCTGGGGCAACACACCAAGAGTACAATGATAATTGGTGGCTTTAGTATCACATAAAACCGTATCAGATGGCCTTAATGCTTCTAACATGACTAAGTTATCACTCTGTCATTTGCTTGTTAAATACTTTCTTTAAAGGATATTGATGGAGAATTTGTAGAGACAGCATGAGAATAGAAGGAACTTTCAGATTCCAGGATCAAGACAGGTTTGTGCATGAAATTCAGGAGGAAAGCTTGTCACACAAACTTGTCCATCATTTTGTCCAGGGCCAACCAATGCTGAATGTCCAGGTATACTGAGTCCATACTTAGGAACACCCTAGACTTTTATTATATTTTTTGAGAACTAGGATCTAACAGAAATCAACGCTAGGGCAAGGTGTTGTGAATATATGAATTGATCTTTCAGCTCAGCCAAATGGTTTATCAGGCAAATAGCTGCTATTTAGACCTTTGCAAGAGAACCTGGTGAGAAATGTCATTTCAGTCTATTACAGGGGAGCAGGACTCCCTTTCCCACTACTGAATGAAAACAAGAAAGTTGTCAGGTCAAAAGATTATCATAATATACAGCCTTTCAAATCACAGCAGAGATTACAGATCACTTGCTGTAATCTGACCACTTGCTTTCCACCCAATCAATAATAAACCAGTTCTCATTTTCCAAAATGGGATTGGTTTTCTGTGTTAGCCTCAAAAAAAAAACCATGCTGCTTAGACAGGATGCCCAAGACGGCACCTCACAGCCCAGGCCCGGACAACATGTTGTCACCAGGTTTGGTCAAGTTCTCATAAATGTGCTTATTTCATAAACAAACAGCTTATTGCAGTGAATGAAAAGAATGTCTGATCCAGGCAAAATGAAAGCAATTTTGGTCTCTCACAGAACTACTGGTTGCTGGGCTGCTGCTCATATCTTCTATTTTCCCCCTGGTGCCAGATAAACCTCGGTTGGTTACAACTGGCAAAGCACAGAAAAAAAGTGGTTATAATACACAAGTGGTCAATGAGGCAGCCTTTAAGGAAAAACACTGCTGATAAGATAAACAGCTTGTGATGTCCTTAATTATAATATTTCATACTCATTTAGCCATCTCCACATCACAGAGCTAACAAAGTGGATTTCAAACAGGAAATAAGACTTCTTCCCACCAGCCCAGAGGCCTAATTATAAAATAGCAACCTACTTTTTCTGTAGTGAATACAGGGCTTTTTTTTTTTCTCCTCCAACAGAATTTATTGAGCTCATTACTAGGCTGCTTATGAAGTGATTTGAAATGAGGCAACATTAAAGCATTCCACAAATCCCTTGTACTTAGTCATCCTGACACTTTATTTGAACTCCAAGCACTGATACGGAATAACTGCAGCAGCCCCACACTTCTGACTCTATTACCTGACAGGAGGTCTGGAATCCAAAAAAATGATATATCATCAAACTTTCTTAATCATCACCATAATTTGTCGGAAAGAACCACGTATAATTCGGGCAACACCAGAGGGGCTTTGCTGCTAGAAACAAGGCGAGTACAGCGTGTGTTAGCCTTAGAGGAACAGAGCCACATTAATCAGGCAGCGAAAGGACCGAAGGCAGTGTATGTACGTGTGTATTTTAAGAAAAATTGACAGATAGGCTTCAAAGCCAAAAGCACTGAACTCCCTGCATGCTATTAGTACAACTCTAACTTCTGTTCTCTTATAATCCAAGAGGCAGTTGTAGACCGACCCTCACTGGGTTATCGCTGAGGCTAATACAGCACAGTTAAAAACTGGATTTGCCAAAGTTTCAAAGAGGGAAAAAAAAAATCTCTGAAGAAGAATACAAAAGTCTTTGGGAGTTGATTATCTGCTATGTGAAAATATGGCTCATTTTTTGCCTTTTATAGCCTCTTTCCCTAACTTACTGAACCAGTAATGATTCAGAACCTAAAAAAATTCTCCTGTTACAGATGAATTATGTTTTCTATCTCAGTGCATCCTGTACGTATCCTGATGTGCAGTCTGCTTTCAAAAAATGTCAGTTTTTTAAGGAGAAATTTCATCGAGGAGAAGGTATATGGGTGCATGTGTGTATCTGGAGTGGGGAGAACATCCAGATTGTAAGAATAAGTCATCACAAATGCAGTTCTTCCCTTTTCAGTGATAGCTACTGCTAATCCTTACTACATTTCCTACTACTATTCAAAATCCAGTGGCCACACTTCTAGGTCAAATGTAGTTGTTTCATCAAGGACACGTTGGAAGAAACTTCAGAGCAATAGAAAGGACTTCTGGATTTTTTAGCTCAGGCCTTGAAGTAGTACCGTAGCATTATAATAAGTACTAGCAGAGTCCCATTTGAACAGAATACCAGAACATATGGTGTCTACTATTACCCATGAGTTCTTTTTTTTTTTTTTAAAGATTTTATTTATCTGACAGAGAGAAACAGCCAGAGAGGGAACACAAGCAGGGGGAGTGAGAGAGGGAGAAGCAGGCTTCCTGCCAAGCAGGGAGCCCGATGCAGGGCTCAAACCCGGGTCTCCAGAATCATGACCTGAGCCAAAGGCAGTTGCTTAACCAACTGAGCCATCCAGGTGCCCCCACCCAAGAGATCTTTAACTTTGACAGTTAAAATTCCAAACCAAATCCATTACATCTCAACTGAAAATATGTCTCTCAAATGACTTCCTTTGGGAAAACTAACCATCAATGTCACTTAAGAAAATATGAATGAATTGAGGGTACCTGATATAGTATTTTCCTCAGAAGAAAGAGGAGCCTTTGCTCTAGGCACAATCTCCATTATGCCTCCATATATGGAATGTTGACCACATGCAAGGTTTGGGACTGAGTTTTGTAGAATTTTTTTTTGAAGGAAATCCCATGAATCCCCATCTAGAACTTCTTTGGGCTCACAGCTGTAGAATGGGAAGAAGCAAAACATGGGATTTAACATATTCCATAGTTAAACTCCATGAGTAGTAGACACCATCATTGATATGTAAGGTGCACATCACCAGTAATTCTCAGACATCATGCCTGGAAAAGAGGTCTCATTTTCCTAGATTTGTTTCCTGAAGGTCTTGTCGCTTCCATTTGAACACCCTGCTTTCGTAAGTCTTAAAATAATCAATGCCAGTGACCTCCATTTCCACTGATTTTCACTATATGCACTAGTACAACATACCATGGATCTCAGCATCCCTCAGAACCATTGTTCCTCTTAGAACTTGGGTTATCTACCAGGGCTCCCACTCTGTCAATCCCATCAGACTACTATTTATCATGAAACGTTTTTGTTCTTTGTTCCCTTTTCCCTGAAATTATTAGCTCCTATTCTGATTTTTGTTAATGTCCTATCTAGGCTTAATCCCACAGGACTCATGCCAAACATATAATCATTTGAGATGGTGTTGCACAAATAATTAGGAGCAGGGGATCTGGTGGGTTGTCTGGGTGGATCAGTTGGTTGGGTAACTGCCTTTGGCTCAGGTCATGATCGCAAGTTCCTGGGATCAAGTCCCACATCAGGCTCCTTGCTCAGCAGGAAAACTACTTCTCTCTCTGCCTGCCACCCTCACGCCCACCCACTTGTGCTCACTCTCTCTCCATCTCTGACAAATAAATAAATCTTAAAAAAAAAAAAAAAAAAGAACAAGGGATCCAAATCTAAACTGTTTCCACCACTGAATTAACTGGGTGTGAGTGTGATCTTAGGCAAATGACTTGATTTTTGTGTCTTGGTCTCTCCATCAGTAGAAAGGTAATAACACTAGAAAGGTATAAATACAGATACTGTGGTAGACACTAATGATTCAACACGGAAGCTATCAAAGACTTTTAAGTAGATAAGTGATATGATCAGATATATACTAGCTTCTTCCATACCAGCTGTGTGACCTTAAGCCTAACAACAATCTGTCGATGCCTCGGTTTGCTCAACTTTAAAATGGAGATAAAAATAGTGCCTCCCTAAGAAGGATTGTTAAAAAGATTGAGATAATAGTAAGCTACCAATAAATATTAGCTATTAGTAACTTGTGTCCATGATACAATCGTTTATACCACTGCAACTAAGAAAGACTGCCTATATGCTCTAATTTTTAAAATTCTGTTACCAGTTGACTTATTAAACTCTCAAAATTCAATTTTCATCTTTCATTCATTCACAGAAATATTTACTAACCCCCTCATAATTATGAGCCCTCTACCAGGTGATGGTGATACAGTGAAGAAGATAAACACAATTTCTACCCTGCCACTCCTTGCCAAGTACCTCCTCAAAATTGGCATTCTTATGCTTATTCACAGTCCCTTCCATCTTGGCCTCTAATACAATATTTTAAAATATTGGACAGTGTATTTTTATGAAGATATCAACTTTTTCTACTCATTGGCATCCAGGTCCATATTCTTTTGGTTCTTCTATTTTTCTGATCCTGCCATCTAGCCTTTTTCTGGAGCCTCAGTTTCTTATTGTCTTTTATTATGAGAATATACAGCCTTCTGTCCCTATAGTATCTTTCTCATCAAAGTTCGCCATTCTCAGGGATTCTGTTACCACTTCTTTACAAATGACTTTACTTTCTGACCCCTTTATCCTCTTACTGCTTTCCTGATTTCATTCAATGCCTCTTAGTATCTATTTGTTAACACTAACAGGGTATCCTGACAAGTCCTCAAAATCAACATATGCTGAATTTAGTATTCCATCTTTTACAAACACCCAGCCCCATCTCCCAAATTTCTTACCTTTTATCTCATATACCTGAGATTGAACCCTCAAAATCATATGTTATTCGTTCTTTATTCAACCCACCCTCCTCATTCTTTAGCTGATTCCATGAATACTATCTCTACATAATATTTTGTATTATTAATATTATTATTCCCATTATCCTGGTTCAGACTCCTCTTTTCCTCTCACTTGAACTATTATACTTGTCTTCTATCTATCCTCATCCCACACCCCTCATTCAGTCTTTTTATCTTTTGATTCATCACACAGGCTATTGCTGGAACCATGTTCCGCAAGCTCTACTTGGGTTTTGTATTGTCTTTTCTAAAAACTTTAAGGATTCTTCATTGCCCAATGAGGTAAGTCAACACTGTAAGTCTAATATCTAAAGCCTTCTATACTCTGGCCACACACTACCTTCAAAAATAAGGTCTTCCATCTATAAAATTATTTGGAGTTTGAAAAGCACTTTTATAATTATTATTTTATTTAATCTAACATTCATAAAATACCTTTTGGTGTAGATATTATTATAATATAAAAGCCCTATGTTATTTATAAGTCATAAAAGTGCTACAGATGGGGAAACCAAGGATCAAAGAGATTTGAATTTTTTTAAGTTACATAAGCATTTCTGAAGCAGAAGTAGGCGGATTTGATGAGAGGTTTTTGACATTAACAGTGCAATAAACACATCTTACTTTTGCAAGTAATGATACCTCTCATTATTATCCTTTGTGAAGCACAAAATAAGGAATATCAGAAATCGTGGAAAGAAATTGGTGAAAGGAATTAAAAGTCAGGAAACGGGCATTTAAGTTTGGGCTTTTTATTAATTTCTAAGTCCACTGACAACAGTATGTTTTATTTTATTTTTCTGCAAGACAGCCTCATATTTTCTGAAACACATTTACTTTACAAAGAAATAATTAAGAGTAATGGAATCGTATTCATTTTAAGTACTTAATTCTAAACTATGTAGCTATCTTCTTTTATATGAGGCATCAAACTTTTTTAAAATCATTAGGCATCTGTATTAACCCTACTTGTACAGATAGACAAATGTAAAGTTAAATACCTTCTTTAAGTACCTTCACTGTCAGATGAAAACTCAGAACCCTCAACTTACACACTCAGCTAACATTTTTATTTCAGAGTAATCCATCAGACATCTTTAGTTGAGAAAAAAAAGAGAGTTTCATAATATCAACTCACAGTTTATGTTTGTAAATAAAGCAACCATATATTTTATATGGTAAAGGAGACACAGAGTTAATAGCTCAAACTAGGAAAATTATCAGAAATAATTTTAAGAGCAATTATAATAAATATTTGGACTTTCTACTAAAATTAGATCTTTTAGCACCCAAATCTATATTTTTCACAATTTGCTGCTTTCAGAAATGTAGAGAAGAAAAATAAAAAGAGGAAGGAAGGTAGGAAGGAAGGAAGGAAGGAAGGAAGGAAGGAAGGCAGGCAGGAAGGAAGGAAGGAGAGAGAGAAAAAGAAAGAAGAAAGAAGGAAAGAAAGAAAGAAGGAAAGAAAGAAAGAAAGAAAGAAAGAAAGAAAGAAAGAAAGAAAGAAAGAAAGAAAGAAAGAAAGAAAGAAAGAAAAAGAAAGGAAGGAAGAAAGAAAGAGAGAGAGAGAGAGAGAAAGAGGAAGGGAGGGAGAGAGGGAGGATGGGAAGAATGATGGGAGGAATGATGGGAGGAAGGGAGAAAGGGAAGGAGGCAGAAAACATCCATAAGAACTGGATGGTGAATAATTGTCAAGGTAACACATAATGTGCCATCACCTGCTCATCACTAGAATGGAGGTGGGGGTTGTGGTCAACAGAGTCAAGCAAACGAATTTTGAAGAAGCAATGAAAGGCACTATAGCGGCTACACTCAGAATCCACTGACCATGGTCTAGTTAAGCACTCTATAATATCTTCTTCAGCTTACAAAAAGGCCCGAGGAAAATAACTCCCCAGCTGTTTTCTGCTGATAACTCAGGAGCAGTAGAAGAAAACTATACCTGTGTCCTCCAGGAATTCTTGGTTACCAGCCCACACAGCACTGAATATGGAACTTTAAAAATCATTTTAGGTTCAAAAGTATTTTGAAAATGTTTACTTCTTTGGGTAAAATGGAATATCCTTTATAAAGACTCAAGTTGGCATGCTGTTAGTTACAGTTAGAGAAAAACAAAACAGACACAGAACTAGAAGGAAAAGTAAACAAGTTAATGATAAATTTCACACAGAATTTAATTTAAAAAAGGTTTTAGCAAGAGGACTATAGGTGCCTCATTGAGAAATGTGCTTGCATTTGGTTTATCAACTATGTACGTATGTGTTTGATGACAACATATAGATCAATCTCCTGATGCTTTACTTTATTGAGAGAAAACATACTCATGACCTATAGACATCTCATAGTACTTGATAAATAACAAGTCCAGGTTTTTTCCTTTTTATCTACCTTCTTCCAAAATCTAAAGTAGAAATCAGCTCATAACCCCAATTTTTGGTTTTTAGATCAAAGTTTTATCTAATGAATTTCTAGTCATAATCTAATGGTTTCTAATCTAATGTATGGAGCTGGTAGCAGAATAAATAACTCTTTTTTAAAAATATTGATTTTATTGAGAGAGAGAGAGAGAGAGAGAGAGAGAGAGAGAGAGAGAACATGAATGGGGTAAGGCAGAAGGAGACAGACTGAGAATCCTGAAGCAGATTCCCTGATGAGCATGGAGTCCTGACATGGGGCTGGATCCCAGGACCCTGAGATCATGACCTGAGCCAATATCAAGAGTCAGATGCTTATCTGACTGAGTCACCTAGCCACCTCCAGAATAAGTAATTCTTATTTCCCACCTCTTCTCACATACTTTACATTTCACCTATTAGGTCATCCATCATCATTTTGAGCCAAGTATGTGTCCAAGTATTTATTTTTCCTGGTTAATTAAAAATAGGAATATTAACTAAACAAACAACCCAAACCATTAAAAGAACTCATGCTTCTCACTTTTTTTTACTTGATCTAGAAACTAAAATAAATAAATTCTGCTTCTAAAGAATCCTATAATGCTTTAGTTGTAAAAACTAGTTTGTTGCTCAATTTGAGATATGGGTCTGCCAACAATTAAAATGAATATTTTTAAAAATGAGACATGGTCTGATAGAAGCATTAGTCTAATATGACATAATAGCTAACAAGACTTCTGTCCAGCTGTGACATTCTTTACCACAACTGAAAGAAAATGTGTTCGCATTCAAAATAGTCTCTGTTGTTCACAGTTACAACATAGACTCAGAATGCATTTCCTATTACTATTATTTATTCTCCAAAGCTTTTTACTAAGATAAGTCAGAGTCCTGTATATAGACTTTGGCTTTTAGTACCTGAGTTTCTTCTGTGTAATAATATAGAAAAATCATATATAGGACATAAACAATATCCATCAAACAGACGTAGTTAGGAGTAAATGTTTCATAATGTCTGACAATTACAGTGTACTGCTAAAGTATAATCTTATTTGATAAAGCATAAACTTGTTTCAGCAGTTAATCTGAACTTTTCATGGATCTAAATATTTACCAAGAACAGTTTATTAAATGTGATTACTTCTATTGTTTAATTAATGTATTTAGTTCTTGAAAATTGTTCATACATATATGAGTTTTCTTAATTTATAAAATTATTATTAGGAAACTAGATATATTTAAAATACACTAAAAATATTAGAATATTTTTTCTAGCTTTAGTACATCTTAAAGAATGTGAACTATGTTGCTAAGAGCTAAGAGCTAGGAAATATAGAGTATATAATGATTATCAATAGAGCCATTGGGTAGTTTTTTAAAAAAAATAAATGGATTAAAAATCCATCTACACAGACAGGTCATCAGTGGGATTAATTTGGTGGAATGCCCTTCTGGCAAGGAACCAACAGCTGGGTGAACAAAGACAGGGTCCTTCAGTAGCTCAATGTCATCGCAAAGATGCTGAGATACACAGATATTGCTAGCATTATGGAATTGTGTGTTTTTCTACACTAACTGCCATGTATATTCTCAACTTACTGGGGGTCAGCATAAAGGAAAATGCTTAGCCACTAGAGTTTTTATGAAGCAAGAAGTGGGAAGTGTAAGACAGCGAATGTGAATTTAGCCACTGTAATGGAATAAGGAGGTAGAATGATAAATGCAAAGGCAATTTTTTATTTCTGACAGTGATAAATCACATGTTAGGTAAGTTCTGTCCAGAATTACTGCCTTGCCTGAACCACTGACCCATTCACCATCTACCTATAAGAATAAAGATCACTTTCTATTGCTTCGTCTTCTTTTCTCAGGTTATCTTTCTGAAAGTTGTAAACTCCATACAAACACTCATGGACTATTGAATTCCCTTATACTTTCCCAAGTCTAAGTCATTCCACAGTCAGTCTGGGAAGTGGTTGGAAGCATTGGTGGAACTCACTTAAACCACCTTCTGATTACAGTTAGCCTAGGTCGCTAAAGGCTGTGCTCAGCACAGTCTGCAGCTAGAGCCAGCAAGCAGAAGGTTCTCTATGAGCAATCAGAGCTTGGCAGCAACTTCCCCCTCAATATACCATAAAATTCCCCACACCTACTGTCAAAAAGAGGGGGAGGAATTAAGAAGCAGGGAAGGGAAAGGAAACACGGCTCTTCTCACATGTCAGTATATATACATATTCTATCTGTGACATCAAGCTCTTGAGCACTAGGAGTCAAAAATCTCAGGGTTTTGATAGAAACCACAATGACAGCATCACTATAGTAATGACATTGCCTCGGGCCTGGAAGCATCCACCTTCCATTCTTGTTCACCACCCTCCCCCAAGAATTCAATCACTATTTCACCAAACTCACTTTTCCAGTTTTCAGAAGTAGACAAAGAAAAAAAAAAAAGTCTCCTATTGAGGGTAAAAGGGGAATTTAGAGTCCAGAGTTCTTATATTCATCTGGTAGAGGTCCCCTTTTATTATCACACTGGGGGTGGAGGGGTACTTCTTAAGGAACACATATAAGCACTGGTCTTTTTTTCGCCTACTGTATAGAAATGTCAACACAATTTTAAATGTGGTGGAGAAAAAAGCAAGTGGCATTTCAGAAGAGAGACACTCATGCAGTGATTGGAAGGAGGAGATTTAAAGTTAAGCAGATTTGGTTTCCAATTCCACCTCTTGCATTAATGGCTCTGTGTGGTCTTGGGGATGTTACCTAACTTAATCTATAAAATTAAAAAGTGGAATTAAACTCATTGAAGGATTTAATTAAATGAATATAAAGTTTTTAGTCTTATTTCTGATAGCCATTATCAATCAAAGGAGATCAGGAAGAAAGTGCTATAAAATATAGAAGTTTCAATAACAGCATTTTCATTGGAAATGCATGTTGAGTGAGTTATCATTAATTAGCTAAGCATTTTCTTCCCTGAAATATGCATATCCTTGCCAACTATATGGAATATGGGCTTAGTCAAATCAGATCAGACCATGCAATTCAGGTCATCTGAATTTCACTGCCTGTCATTTCCAATCAGGCTTCATGGTAGCTGCTGAAAAGAGCCTCCTGCTCCTTGGGCCTCATACAACTCAGGATACTGCGTCACCAAACCCCGCCACCTTGCTCAAGTAGCCTGACTTTGCCTTAGAGATAGATTGATACTTACAGAGCTGTTGCCCTGGATTTAATGTTAATACAAAAGACAAGGACATTTTTTTCCTTCATCAGTTAAATTTATGTGCTCTGTCCCTTTCCCCCATAATGTTTAAAAAATAGGCAAGAATAGCTAAGAAAAGGAGATCAGACTAAATATATACCCTAATCACGTTCTCCATATAGTCTGCTCCAGTATCTACTGTTAGCTTTTATTTTACATTTGTTCTCTGATGCAAGAATACAATTGTTCTCCTTTCTTTCCATCTCTGAAAGAATTATGGAAACAAAGACTCATTCACTTCTATGTACTAGGACTCTTCACATGTGGTCTGCACAGTGCCTAGACTGCTGACAGCCTCTGTGTACAGACCCTGGTATGTTTATTTTGCCATTCTCTCAAGGGCCAAGAGGAACAGCAGGGTGATTACTCCATTTCTCCCTCCCCACTCTCCCACGCCCAAAAGTCAGCTCTAAAATTTTCACAGTAACATCTATATCAGCCGTAAGACAGTTCTTTTAACAAGATTTTTTTTTTCTACTTTCTTCCTAGCGTAATGCTCCTATTTTGAGATCTAGGATTTGTAGGATCCTTCTCTTCCCTTATCACTCTTTAAGAGCAGGAAGTGCCCCCCAAGCCCCTCTCCCCTTTCAACTGAGAACAGGAATCCATTGATTGTGCTGTATTTATTACTATTCCTTAATGCGTTTTAAATGTTAATGAAATGGGAAATGCCCTCAGCTATCTCTAAATCTAGTATTTCAGACTAGTTTCTCAGAACTGGCAGAATTTGCCAGGTTTGCAAGACAGTATGGTCAAATTTGGAAGGACCTAGGACCTTGAATTATTGATTCCTTCAACAGTGAATGTATGCAGTTCCCATTGCTGATAAATAAGCTTCAAATGAGGTCAAGGTGTTCTAAAAGATGAGAGCCAGGAAATGCATGTGACTGACTTGGGGATCAAAATAAATAAAGCTAAATCCCTTGTCCAGAGTTCAACTCAATGACCACGGAGCTCTAATACTTTTACAGTACCGTATTCACTGAGAATTTTTGAAAATTTATTTTTAACTTGTTTTAGTCAAAACTACAATTCACTGAGAATCTCAGCAATTAGAAGCTAATTTTTTTTCCTATTGTGAAGGACAGATTATCATTTCTCCTCTCATTTCATTTCTTTATTCTTTAATCAACCTGTTTTATGTATCTAAAGCAATAAAACTACCACTACTTTGGATATACATTTTGCACTTTAATAAGCTTTCTTTTAATATATTAGTTAGGCAGTATTATAAATAGACTTCTTATTCCTGGGGGAGGTGGCTCAACCATGATTGCCTGAGAAAAACAGAAAATAATAGTACAGATAACATTCAAAAAAGAGCCTGTGGCAAAGTGTACATCAGTTTCTGCAAGAACTCTACATCATTTACCAGTAAGACTAATAGTTTATCAGGACCAAAGGTAAGCTGGTAAGAACAAGATGCCTGAAATGACGTCTGTCGTGATCTATGTTTGAAGACTGATATTATCTGAAGGAATCCTCTACCCTAATTTGCCTTCTAGGCTATGAAGTTTCCATTATACAGCATATATTTACCATCTCCATCCTCATACTCCTTGATAATAATGAGAGAAACAGCTTTTCCATAAGTAAAATAGCATCAAAGAACCCTCTGCAGATGATTCAAAAAAACTTGGGACTTCATGGAAAATATCTTAATGACCACTAACTCTATATAATTTTTTTCTTCTTTCAGAAAGCCCAAACATAGGGCCTAACTCAGACAAAGGCAACTGAGAGCAGGTAAATTGCCAGTTATGGCCCTTAGTTCTTCTGACAAAGTCAAAAATATGAAGGAATGAATACTTCCAGGGTCCACAGCATGAGGAGAGTCATGTGAAGCTTAATTACTGACTGTAATAGAAATACAAAAGAGAATATTCTGCTAAACAATTCAAAAGATCAATGACCGCTCCAGTGAAAGAAGTGGCCAAACTTCATTGTATTTTTCTGTATCATTACATGCCAGAATCTCTTCTCATTGTAGTAAAACTGACTTTCACAGGACAAAGTAGGAGGTATGCTAAAAGAACTGAGTGCCTAGAGTACATACACAACAAAGTTTGGCAAAATCTACTCAACTATTTGATCATGAGTAGAAAGGTACTAGGTGGCAAAGCAGTGAGCCCACGACTGGTGCAAAAAAGAGAGAAAAGAGCTGACCCTGACCCAATCTTGGAGAGTAGAACTATCAGAATACTCAAAACAATAAATTAAGGACCACGTACCATACAGTCAAAATCAGGCAAACTATAGCCCAATGGCTGTTTTGCGAATACAGTTGTGCTGGAATTCAGTCATGCCCCTTTGCTTCTGTGCTGTCCATGACTATATTCACATTACATCAGCAGAGCCCGATAGTTGTGAGACATCTGACAGCCTGCAAAGGCTAAAATGTTTGCTATGTAAGCTTATAGAAAAAGGTGCTGATCCCTGGACTAAATAGAAGAGGGATACATGGCTAAGGCTGCCAAAGAAAGTAATGAGTGACTCCATCCAGAGCCACAAAACAGAAGGAAAAACTACCGTGTCTAAGGAGCAGACTACATCAAGTGGAACCATCAGATGGTGAAGAAGGTCCCCCTCATCATCACTCCAAGATTACCAGGCTGGATTCTGAGAAGTTTGAATAAAGACAGTTCAGGACGGGAAAGAATAGGTTTACCCCCAGGAAGTCATACAGTACAAACACAGTTCATTTCAAAAACATTTGTTGAGCCCCTACTGTCTGCCAGTCCCTAGGCTGGGTAGGCATTGGGGATCTGAATGTAAAAAAAATTCTGATCCAGCAGAGTTGGGGAATAGTTACGGAGGAGATTAAAATGAAACATAAAGATGGCCAGGCCACTTCTCCAGACTTGTAGAAAACAAGGCAGGGAGTAACCCTTTTTCTGACAAAAGTCTTTCTTCTTGCCACTGTTAGAAACATAGTTCTGGCTCAGCTAGGCTTTCATAATGAGAGGCATCATTCAAGCATGAAATCTAGATTTTCCTTTCTGGAAATTTATAGTCAGAAAGTCCAATAGATGATTCTACACCAAACGGGTTTTAAATGGATGCTTTTTTTAATCACTTGACTTTTCAATTGAACTCACTAATTTTATTCCTGTCCTTACATTATAGCTCTCCAGACAATCTTTAGCTGTATGAAAAGTATCTGTTCCTTTGTGTTTTCTTAGCCCTCTAATATAGAGAGAAATAATGAAAGGTTGGAAAACATAGGATGGAGAGAGAAGGATAAGCCTTAGTGATATTTGTAAACTCACTGTTAGGCTGAAAATTGCTTTTTTAAACAGTAGGTCACCCTTGATATTCCATGCACTAGAGCTCTCTTATTGTTGTATTTTAACTGCAATTCAGCTATAACAAATAGAGAGGTTCTTTAATGGATCTTCACTATTCTCTCACCCATGTGGAAAGTACCAACTCATACTGCTACTAAAATAATTTTCCCCTCAAATTCACCTACTACCTTTCATTCAACTATCTCCCTGAAAACATATGATGGACCTGTTATACCTATTAAATTAAATTTCAAGATCTCAGCTGAACATGTTACAACCCATACTAATTGGCCCCCTCCTGTTCCACTGACTCCACCTCACACATGGAGCCCTGTGCTTCGCTCACATCAACAGCCAGCCATACCCTGGATAAAGAGCTTCTGCTCTGCCTCTTGACCTTTGCATTGCCTTACACATTTCCCAGCCTCTCTTCCAAGGACTGTTATGCACTCTTTCTGAATTTAACACTCACTTTTTTCAAGAACTTGGCCATATTCTGCAATTGTCCCTCCCAAAATGTATGCTTATATTTATATATACCCCCCATTATCTTACTCTCCCAAAATAAATTAGGACATCTAAAGGACAAGAACCCTAACATCTGTAATCCCCCACCCCTGGCAGTGACACACAAACTGCAGCCTGACTGACATCACGGACCACATTGAATCATTTACCTTCCCACTTCCCCTCAGTATATTTTCTATCTGTTTCTCATGGTTTTATCTATTTAATGTTTTGTTATGCTCTCTTGAGGTCCTAACACACTGCTGAAAATGAAACATGGATATGAAATCATTATAATAGGGGCACTTAGGCATTTTGCTGCAGGATTTTTGATTTAAACAATTTTTTTTTCTGCTGGTATGTGCTTTTTTGTCTCATCATCCATCATGTTTGATAGTAAGCCATTGCCTCTGCCTTTTACTGATTTGCACAAGAGCCCAGTAAGATATTCTCAGCCAGATAGAGATATTCAGGGTCTTGAAATAAATAGGCTCCATCAATATTGGTGATTGTGGACTAATTCAGATGTGTTTTCCTGCAAAATATAGTGGGCTTTGTTTGAACCTCATGTCAGATTATCCACGTTAGTGTTGATCTGCAGCAGAGACGGGCCCTGGCTTCTCAAAATATCTTTTAGCTATTACCTATAAATGCTTGAAAGAATTCACAAATGCAGATACCTTGTTATGCATGCTGCTTCCCGAAACCGCCTCTGAGACACCAGATGGCACAGCAAGAGCTGTACAAGTGACAGATGATAAAGTGTATCAAGCCACATAAATTAACCTCATCATGGCCATAGTATCAGATGCCACAGGGAAAAGCAGGAGGACTGAGGAGCAACTGCACTATATTACCCACAGGGATGAATTTACAATCCATCTGGGGTCTCTCATGTGAGGATACAGGAACCCCAGATGGCCTGTGAATTTTGAACATTTGTGTATGCAGGGGTTGTTTAATCTTTCTGGAAATTAACTGACACTTTGGTCAGGAAGGATGCTTTCGCCAGCACCAAAGCCATGTTTCACTGGGCTAGGACAACTTCTGAATATCATTAGAGGAAATACCCCCAGGCTTACCATGCCAGTGCACCATGACGGCTTCAAGGCCAAAAGAGTGAAGAAGGGGCCTGTTTCCTGGATGCGCTTCAACCCGGAGCTAATGAGGCCGTACTGTGTGTGGTGTTACTGAGTTTCATAAGACACCGAGGGACATCATAGGGGACAGAACAACTGCCCACCACTGAGTTATAAGAGTCTTAAAGCATTCAGAACCAAGCAGAACACAGAAATAATCATGGAAGGATATATTTCTCAAGCTTGTAAACTGGGAGTTAGGTCTATATTGGCACCACTACTCCTGGAAGGTAAACTGCTTTTCACTGAGCGGTTCTAGAAAGAAGCAACTGCTATAAAACCAGCTTGAAGCAGGAGTATAGAACAGTTTTTAAACATGGACTGGCTGGATGGGGGAAAAAAAAGTAAAAATAGATAAATTAAGGAGGTAGGAGAAGTAAAACATTAATAAAAGCCAGTGTGGATATGGGTAGAAGGAATAGAGAACACATCATTATTGGATGAGTGATGTCCCAACAATCTGCAGCTAGAAGGAAGTATGTTAGGGGAAAGCAACAATTCAGACCCTAGCTGCCTGCCATGTGGAAGGCTGGCATCAGTCTTTAGAAACTAAGGACCAGAATAATCCCTGGAGCCATAGAGAGCCAAACCCAGGCAGACTGCATTATCAGAGCGAGCAGAGTGGTAAGGAAACTGGGATTACATAAAACCATTGGTATGTAGAAGGACAGAGGGAGCCTGAGACTATCATTCTATGAACTGGTCACACAGTAGGGATATAGCCTGGGACTGAGGAAGGAGCCCAATAACCAGAAGCCAGGACTTCCAAAGAAACTTACTTCAGGCTACAGTTGGTCCTGGGACCTTGGTCCAGAGCTGAGCCTATAACTACGATTTCAAGTCAGCTCTTCTGAAAACCCTCCTATTGCCCCCACATTCACTTTGATTCTCCTGCTTCCACTCATAGAAATCGGTGCTTACCCTTATCCTATCATTGTTAATTGTCTCTCTGTCTTACTTCTCCATCAGTCATGACTTCTTGAAGGTAGGAGCTAGTATTTGTATTCGAAGTGTCTGGCACATGGTAAACACTCAATAAATAAATTTTTACCTCAACAAATGATCAAGGATTGATGCAAATACTCAAAAACGGGATCACACATCAACAGGGCTACCTGTGAGGCCAGAGAATCATATGGAGCCAGCGCCTATGACAGGACCCAGCATGTTATGGCCACTTCTAGCCCACAGCCTGGTTGGTAAATAAGTTTTATGGACACACAGCCACACTCATTTGTTTACCTCTTTTGAGGAATCACCACAGAGTTGAGTAGCTGGCCTACAGAGCCTAAAATATTTCCTATGTGTCTCTTTAATGAAGTTTGATGACTCTTCACCAATGGAGTTTGTGAAAATACCACTGCCTGAGCCCACTCTGAGGTTCTGATTCAGGAGTCTGGTACAGGCATGAATGTGAGTGTCTGTGTTTGTGTGTCTGTGCAGTGTTTTGGGGAAAATGTATTTTTAGAAGCGCCACAAAAAAATTCTGATATACAGAGTTCACAGAGGAGAAATACCCAATGCCAACCTCAAACTACTTGGAATAAGAGTTGGAGATTTAAATAAAGTAACATCATGCTGGGGACATCAAAGTGTCCTTCTACACTCACATAAAGTCCTCCTGACCAAGCCACCAAGGCTGACATTCCAACAAGAATTATTCCATGTTAAAATGCATTTTTATTTCCTGGGGGTATTGTATGTGAAATTGTTCATATTCAGTGAAAAATGCCTTTATACAAAATAAACTTTAGGCACTCCATGGGGCAAAGGGAAACTTTTAAGATACAATAAGCGATTATAGGAAGTGGATTCAAAAAGAAATTGAGCCTGAGGTACTGCTGGAGGGCGCCTTAGCCCTAGGCACTGTCCAGGGGTCCTGATGGCAAAGGGAGTATAGAAAGGAAAGCGAAAGTAAAGACAGAATTCTCCAACAGTGTGGATTGCCCAAGGCCATCCTGGGATTTTAAGGAGTTGTTAGATGTCTTGTTATTGTTTTGTGGATGTTCCTACTCTGATCCATGAGAAGCTCCCTTTGCCTCTACCAACAAAGTGTATGTCCAATCTGTTCTCCTATCTCCATCTAGATTGCCACATCCCCACCTGTCACTTACGTGCTTCTAAGACATCATCTCCCTGATGGGTTTGAAGTGTTTTAACGCACTGACAGACCTGCTCTTAGATACACTAGATACACTATCTGCTCTCTCTGCTTCTATGCTTTCTACTTTCAGTCCACTGCTCATCCTGCAGCCTGGGTGATTTTTCTAAACATAATCCATGTCATGTTTCTCTTCTGCTTAAATCTCCCATTGACTTCCCAAAAATGCTTAGAATAAAATCCAAACTCCTCATCCTAGTTCAATGAGGTTGTGTATGCCCGAGGTCACATAATGAATTTGATATGGAGCCCTATATAGATATTAAGCAGCCAACTGTTATCTGGTATGGGACCAAGAGACTTTGCTCAGTTTGCCAGAAATTGATTGTTCCTGGCACCCACACCCACATCTCTTTCTGCCTTCCCCATGCCTATCCCTGACCCAACACTGGCTCCTGCCTCACGTCCTCTACAATCTGATTGACCAACTAAAGTGAAATAAGCCGTGGCTGGTTATAGTGTCAGAGACAAGGAGAAGTAGGTTAAATGGAAAACATTTATGAAACATATAATAAGAAATAAATATTTCTTCATGATATTAAGAGCCAAAGTCAATAGTCAACAGTGTACAGCCTCCAACAGAGAGTGATTATAGGCATGACTTTTATTGAGATGTGAAAGATAAATCTTGGTATGTATATACTCATGTTATTTTTTTCTTATCTACATATACAGATCCATGTAACAGCAAATCTTAAACATCCACCCATGTCAATTAGATGGCCAAAATTTGGATCACATAGCCATACAAGTCTGGCCACAATGAGTGAGCCTGTCCCAAAGCTTGACATGAGGGAGACCTGTGGTCTGTCACATGACACAGTACAAGTATTCTAACTAGCAGAAGTGTACAATGGACAAACCCTCTAATCAGATTTTTTCTTGGGAAGTTAGGATACAAGGCAAACAGATACATTCACATGAAAGAGGAAGAAAGGAGGAGAAAGACTCTTGAAGAGAAGGAGGTATGCATGAGCCATAAGAGAGTGAGAAGGGAGAGGTGGAGGAAGATATCAGCTCTGAGAGCTGCTAAGAGATTGAAAAGAATGTTCCAGTTCTCTAGGAGGCTTTTTTGTCACGAGGTTTTGTCCTTACCTCCCTTACAATACATAAATATTGCCTGGGTGACTGGAGGTCATATGATGATATCTCTGTTCCCTGAAAGATCTCAACTGAGACAGAACTTCCTAGCATCCCCTCCCTCACTTCTTAGACATTTCACAGGAATTTTCTGAGGAGGTCTGACATGTTTCATAGGTACCTCTTCTCTGTTTCCTTGATGAGAAAAATGGGTCAGAAAATAACTATGTAAATTCTTAAGCATAAATAAATCATAAACAAACAAAAATATCCAAGTCCACATTGATTATATTTTTCAGTGTCTCTGGCATTTACTAGAGTATTTTCATCTATTTTAAGCCAAGAAATCCTTTATAGATTCTACTATTAATAAACACAAGTTACCAAAATGAAATGGGATAGATTAAGATTTCCAGCTTAAAGGTAAGTTCCAGGTCACTTACTATATATTTTTATGTCCCACTATCTAAAGAACAAGTTGGGTCACTCTCTGCCATTAGAAAATACCACAAACTAGGTGGCTTAAACAAGAGCATTTATTTCTCAAATTCTGGAGACTGAAAATTCAAGATTAATGTGTCAGCAGGGTTGGTGTCTGGTGAGAGCTGTCCCCAGGGGTTGTAGATAGCTACCGTCTCACTGTGTACTCATAAGACCTCTTCTCTGTGCATGTGCAGAGAGAGAGAGAAAGAGAGAAGGAGAGAGAGCTCTAGTGTCTCTTCTTTTAAGAACATTCATACTATGGGATTCAGGCCCCCACCCTTATAATCTCATTTACCCTTAAATACCCCCTTAGGGGTCCCATCTCCAAATTCAATTACATGGAAGTTAAGGCTTCCACACACAAATTTGAGGGGATACACATATGTAGTCCTTTGTATCCACTGTGAAAATGGGAAGACAATACTTTTTCTCTGATTTTTCATATCCTATACCATTTTGTGGAAACAACATTTTTTTTCTAAAAGCATATTTGAGTGACTTTTCAGTGAGTGTTCCATTATTAGTATTTCAAAAGATAAGCAATTTATATGAACCAGAGTTTCACTGCTTTCAAAATAGATTTCCACCCTGAGATCACCTTAGCATCAGTACAGTGAAGATTATTCTCTCAGAGGTAACCTTGGAATGGTATGGATGCTCTAAAACTAAGTGAATTGTAGGCTGTGCTTTCGTCAGACCCTTCCTGAGAACTCCTAAGCCTGCTGCCTTCACTCAGCTGGATATTTTGTTCAATGCCAAGCTTGTGTCAGGAGTTTTTATGTAAATTATGGAATTTTCATCATGGATTTTATGTGCTAAACCCCATTTTGGTTAATGCCTATAGTTCTTCAATATCGTAGAGAAAGTCTTGGATGTCTATTCTCTCAAACAGAGAAAGACAAAATGCTTTTCATTTCTTTCAGAGTAGAACAGGATTGCCCCATTCATTTCCAAGTGTTTCTCCCCTTTTCAGTTTGGATAAGGCACACTTACCTTATTTCCTTGATGTCTCTCATTTTCTTTTCAAGTTCAAAATATAGGTATGTAAGAGCCATGGGAAATTTAGGTATTTTATTTGATATAAAATCATGCTTTAAGTAACCTTCAACTTTTTCACAGGAGACACTGGAAATAACATTATGTGAATCTCTAGTAAAAAACCTTAAGCCCGCCACCTGAACATAGGCCTTTACCGTATACCTGTGCCATATACAATTTTCTGACAAATGATCACATACCATAAATCAAATTTGATGTTCGTTTCTCATCAATACCTTCTTTAAAAAAATCTTTTTTAAAAATTTTCTTTGTTTTAGTCATATTCTATCCTTATATTATATTTAAGCTTATTTTTTGCATACACATAGGTTTTTCTGTCATTAAAATGTTGGGATACAGTTTCTTCTAATAGAACAAAATATACCCTAAACCTAGCACATGGCTTGGTTCCAGTCTCCAGTCTCATCACATTCTTCCCTGTTTTATTTTTCTTTTTTCTTTTTCAACCAACTTCTTATCTTATCAATTCCTTTTATAGAATCTTTTTTAATAGTCATCTTTAAGTCGTATTCTATCCCTTCATCATGTATATCCTTATTTTTGTACATATATGTTTTTCTTTAAATTTTGGGAGGCAGTTTCTTCTAACAGATCAAAATATACCCAAAATCGTGTGTGACTTTGTTCTATTAACCAGGCTAATCATATATATAGAGAGAGATGGATATAGATATAGATTTTTTTTTTCCCTTTCTTCTCTTCCCAGTTTTGGGTCTCTTCTGATTTGGTTAGTGTATTTTTTCTGGGGTCATTGCTACCCTTTTAGTATTTTGCTCTTTCACTCATCTATTCTTTTTTTTTTTTTTAAGATTTTATTTATTTATTTGACAGAGAGAAACACAGCGAGAGAGGGAACACAAGCAGGGAGAGTGAGAGAAGGAGAAGCAGGCTTCCTGCCGAGCAGGGAGCTGGAAGTGGGACTTGATCCCGGGTCTCCGGGATCATGACCTGAGCTGAAGGCAATCACTTAACCAACTGAACCACCCAGGTGCCCTCACTCATCTATTCTTATCTGGATAAAATGACAAGGAGGAACAACTCACCTCAAAAAAAAAGAACAATAGGCATTATCAGTGGCTGGGGACCTAATCAATAAGGACATTAATAATATGTCAGGGGGGCCTGGGTGGCTCAGTTGGTTAAGCGACTGCTTTTGGCTCAGGTCATAATCCCGGAAACTGGAGGTTGAGTCCCACATGGGGCTCCCTGCTCAGCGGGAAACTTGCTTCTCCCTCTCTCACTCCCCCTGCTTGTGTTCCCTCTCTGGCTGTGTTTCCCTCTGTCAAATAAATAAAAATCTTTAAAAAAAATAATATGTCAGAACTAGCGCTCAAAATGATGATTATCAAGGTGCTAGCTGGAATTGAAAAAAACATGGAATATTAGAGAATCCCTTTCTGGAGAAATAAAACCCCTTTCTGGAGAAATAAAACAACTAAAATCTAACCAATTGAAATCAAAAAAGCTATTAATGAGGTGCAATCAAAAATGGAAGCTCTTACTGCTAGGATAAATGAAGCAGAAGAGAGAATTAATGATATAGAAGACCAAATGATGGAAAATAAAGAAGCTGAGAAAAAGAGAAATAAACAATTACTCAGCCATGATGTGAGAATTCAAGAGATAAGTGATACCATAAGATAAAACAATATTACAGTAATTGGGGTCCCAGAAGAAGAAGAAAGAGAGAAGGGGCAGAAGGTATATCAGAGCAAATTACAGCAGAGAATTTCCCTAATTTGGTGAAAGTAACAAGCATCAAAATTGAAAAGGCACAGAGAAGCCCTCTCAAAATCAATAAAAATAGGTCCACACCCCATTATCTAATAGTAAAAGTTATAAATCTCAGTGACAAAGAAAAAATCCTGAAAGCAGTTTGGGACAAGAGATCCATAACATACAGTAGCAGAAATATTAGATTGGCAGTAGACCTATCCACAGAGACCTGGCAGGCCAGAAAGGACTGGCATGGTATATTCAGAGCACCAAGTGAGAAAACTATGTAGCCAAGAATGCTATATCCAGCTGGGCTGTCATTGAAAATAAAAGGAGAGATAAAAACTTCCAGGACAAACAAAAACTAAAAGAATTTGCCAACACCAAACCAGCCCTACAGAAAATATTGAAAGGGGTCTCTAAGCAAAGAGAGAGCCTAAAAGTAGCAGACCAGAAAGGAACAGAGACCATATATAGTAACAGTCACCTAACACCTAATACAATGGCCCTAAATCCATCTTTCAATAATTACCCTGAGTGTAAATGGGCTAAATGTCCCAATCAAAAGACAAAGGGTAACAGAATGGATTAAAAAAAAAAAAGACCCTTCAATATGCTATTGCAAGAGACTCAGGCCCAAAGACACCTCCAGATTTAAAGTGAAGGGATGGAAAACCACTTACCATGCTAATGGACATCCAAAGAAAGCTGGGGTGGCAATCTTTATATCAGAAAAATTAGATTTTAATCCAAAGACTACAATAAGAGATGAGGAAGGACACTATAACATATTTAAAGGGTGTGTCCAACAAGAAGATCTAAAAATTTTAAATATCTATGCCCCTAACGTGGGAGCAGCCAATTATATAAACCAATTAATAACTAAATTAAAGAAACACACTGACAATAACACAATAATAGTAAGGGACTTTAACACCCTCTTCACTGAAACAAACAGCTCATCTAAGCAAAGGATGAACAAGGAAATAAAGGCTTTAAATGACACCCTGGACCAGATGGACATCACAGATATATTCAGAACATTCCATCCTAAGGCAACAGAATACACATTCTTCTCTAGTACACACAGAACATTCTCCAGAATAGATTATATCCTGGGTCACAAATCAGATCTCAACCAGTACCAAAGACTGGGATCATTACCTGCGTATTGTCAGACCACAATGCTTTGAAACTAGAACTTAATCATAAGAGGAAAGTTGGAAAGAACTCAAATACATGGAGGCTAAAGAGCATTCTACCAAAGAATGAATGGGTCAACCAGGAAATTAAAGGAGAATTAAAAACATTCATGGAAACAAATGAAAATGAAAGCACAACTGTTCAAAATTTGGGGGACACAGCAAAGGCAGTCCTGAGAGTTAAGTATTTAGCAATACAAGCCTTTCTAAAGAAACAAAAAGGTCTCAAGTACACAACATAACCTTACACCTAAATGAGCTGGAGAAATACCAGCAAAGAAGCCTAAAACCAGGAGGAGAAGAAAAAAAAATAAAGATCAGAGCAGATATCAATGATATAGAAGCCAAAAGAATAGTAAAACACATCAAAACTAGGACCTGGTCTTTGAAAGATTAACAAGACTTATCAAAAAGAATAGAGAAAGAATCCAAATTAATAAAATCATTAATGAAAAAGGAGAGATCACAACCAACACCAAAGAAATACAAAAAATTATAATAACATATTATGAGAGGGGGGTCAAGATGGTGGAAGGCCAGGTGACCGCATTTCGGGGAGTTCCCTGAAGAGAGCTGAATTCCAGCAAAAAAACCACTACAAGACCACCGTGAACACCCATGAAACCAGCCTGAAATGTGATATTTCCCACTTCTGGACCGCCACGAGAGACAAAGAACATCGGCAAAAAGGTAGAAACAAATTGGAGGGTCTGGA
>PITA01013912.1:0-55637 GCA_004023965.1 Spilogale gracilis
CATGGTTTCACTTACTTGCGGTGCATGAGGGGTAAACTGGAGGACAGTGGGAGAAGGAAAGTAAATGGGAACTAGGGTAATCTAGGGAGGGAAACGAAACAACAGAGACTTTGGACACAGAAACAAACTGAGGGACTTGGAGGGAGGGGGGGTGGAGGGATGGGAGAGCCTGGTGGTGGGTACTGGGGACACCTAAAGCATGGAGCACTGGGTGTGGGGAATGGTGAATGAATCTTGGAAAACTGGAAAAAAAATTTTTTTAGTAACAATAAAAAAAAAAGAAAGAAATGTTCACTTCCAATGCTTCCACCAAAAAAAGTGTGTGTGTGTGTGCACGAAATGATTTTTCCTGTGTGTGGTTAAGCAACAAAACAAGTAAATTTAAGATGTTCCAAGGTAAGATGTTCGAATTATTTCTCATATTCTTTTATCTTGCAGCTCTCTCATCTTCCTGAAGACGTGAACAGCTATGTATTTGTTCCATGCTTTTAAATCAAAGTGTCTTCCAAAAATTTATCTGAACTGCTAGGAGGTTAAAAAACCAAATGACCTTCACAAGGTAGATTCATTTACTTTTCCATTACTGTTGCTTCCTTTATTCTAACAGTCTTATTGACTACTACATTTCTTCCTCTCCAAAGTTAGTCTCACAGACGTTTCCAACTTCTAGATTAATTCTAATTCTTTGGTCTTTCAACCAAATGCAATTTTTTTTAATGTTGATACAGATTTCTTTATTAGTAATGGAAGGAGCTTCATTTAACTAATACCTTATACTGGATTACTGTTGGAAAAATACATATTAACTCATATTGATTATAACAACCCTGGGATTATTCATGATTTACAAAGGAGGAAATCAAGACATTGAGAGCCGAATGCGTTTTTTAATTACATCTAGTGTTCAATTACCAAAAAAAACCCAAAAAACAAAAAACAAAACCAAAACAAAAAATACTATGTCTTAGTCTTTTGGTTGGACTCTCCACCATCACTTGCTTTGGGAAAGCCACTCCCTATTTCACAACAATCATGTTTGGGTATAATGTTAGAGTCGATCCAGTCTTCTCCTCTTCAACCAAGTGCAAGTGGTTTTGGGCTCTGGTGTCAAGACAGCCTGAATTAGAATCCCAGTTCCAGCACCCAGTAACTTGAGTAAATTACTTCTTTGTGACAGTCTTCACATCTCTAAAACAGGCCAATAACAGGGTTCATCTCCCAGAACTACTGCAATGATGAGGGTGTTAAGTCATGTAGAGTACTAGGAGAACATGGTAGGTACTTGATAAACTATTTTCAGTATTACTATTTTGATAATTATAATTATTTGAGTCGTCAGCTATCATCTGGTTCTGCCAAATAGAGAAAGCTTATACTGACAATGAAGCCAAGATGAGACAGCCAAGAGGCAAACGAAGTCTTAAAGCCAGCATCTGAATTCTGGAGCCAGTTGACTTGAAGTATGTGAACTAGTAAGATAACTCCTTCCTTTTCCTTTTTATTTCTTCATAAGCTCATTTAGTTGCATATTTTTACCTGTCCCTGAAAGAATCCTGACTAACACAAAGTGCAAATTTTCACATAGGTGTGAAAATAAGGTGTTTGTTTTCTTTGCTCATAAAATGGATAAATTAATGACAAAAGGTGTTGTAGGATTCTCTCCCTAAACTGACAGCCTGGGTATAAAATTATTCCAAATTTCCCTTAAATCAGTGTAGGAAGGGAAGCTTCCATTAATGAAGTCATCTAGAACCAAGAAGCATCCAACAGTGGTCACAATGTGATTTTTTTAAAATTATGATTATTAAGCTGGATATAAAAGGGAGCAAGGATCTTGCTGAACTGAGAAGTATCATGACCACTATCTGAGTAATGAGACCTACTCAATTTCTATTTACCTAGTAAATCATATTATTATTATTCTATATTTGTCTCTGTTTTGTCACCAAAATTCCCATCGTGGCATATCCTTAGATCTATATTTTTTTAATCTATCATCACTACCTGTTATTTCCGCACAAGTTTCTGATTTATCTTTTTGTTGGTGATCTACGAAGAGTGCATGCATGCCAGGTTCTCTGCATGTCTGAAAAGGTTTTTCTGTGATCTTTTTAGAACTTCTATTTTATTTCATCTCTGAAAAATGTCAAGTCTAATTTCGAACATATGATTCTTTTATAACTATTTATAACAATATTGTGTTTTTTTATGATGAACTCACAGAATACCATGTAGTGTGTGGCTGGATCTGGTCTTCTCCTACAATGAATGTCCTAGTGTCATCTATTTTATATCTCAGATGAAACTTCCAAAACATATGGGCTATTTCTATGTTTCCCCAATCTGGTATCATATTAGCATCCCTGGTGTTCAAAGAGTCTGGAACCACTTCTTCTGAGATTGTGAGTCAAAGGATTTGTTGTATAGCTCGAGAACCTGCTTTTTTAAAACTCCTTGGGTCATCCTAAGAAGCCATACACATTGTGCACTATTGGAATGATGAGAAATCCAAGTCCCGGAAATACACAGAAATTAAGAAAATTTCTTGAGGACTTGCAGCTAGCTTGAGCCCAAACCTACTGTTTTAATTGTCAAATCAGGATTCTTTCTATGATTTCATGATTGGTATCTCTTATAGCCAGTGAGCCCTTCTACAGCTCTCCATTTTTGATGGAGGGTAGTGAGGGAGAGAGAAACATGGGGAAGGGGAGAGGAAGGAAGGAAGGGAGGTAGGGAGGGAGGGAGGAAGAAAGCAGGGAGGGAGGGAGGAAGGAAGGAAGGAAGGGCTGGCCGGTACTGTTTTAACCTCTTGATTCCGTGAAGTCAGTCCTACTACTAGGCTTCCCTAAACATTAGCCAATAAATTCCCTCTATTTCCCTCTCCCCCCCTTCTTTTTCTTAAATTAATCTGAGTTGGATTTCTGTCTCTAAGAAAATGCTCCACATAACAAATACTCACTCTGAATGCCAAGTAGGATAAAGACAGAACTCAAGTTGGATGAACTCAATACTGGCTTGGCAAAGAAGTTTTCTAGCATCATAATAGGTCAAGAATGGCAATAGGACATATTACCAACTGGGGCACTGCTTATGAGACAGCAAAATGTAGGAGTTTACAGAGTTAGCAAGAATGACCCTGTGTGCCAGATTTAAGCTCTGGTTCTTGAGTGAAGCATAAACCCCCCAGTGTCCGTCTTTTAAATTTCCTCTGAGATATGGGCAGGTCAGGATCACACATGGTGATTAAAGTCAGCAGGTGGTCAGAGGCCATGCAAGAATATCTGGGTCCTGAACAAGCCTAGAAAAGAGACGCTACATTTGGACAGCCTGGAGTGCACGAATCTGATTTTGTTCCCCTTCATACATCCAAGCCTTCTTGGTATTGTACCTTTGAAGCAGCGAGGTGTTCTTCTAAGTGCTAATGATAATACCCCTATCTGGGAGAAAATAGTCTTTGTGCAGGAACATTCTTAAAGGGGCATATTACTTACAAAGATGAAGTCTCCTGGATTCCAGCTGGATGGCGTGGAGAGAGAAAAGCCATCATTAAACAATTCCAAAGGAGAAATGAACTGGGTTTGGTGGGGGAGGGCTAAGCAAGGAGAATAGAGACACCAAGAGACTGCAGGGCAGAGAGGACGATGGAAAGTCTGAGGTGCACGTTGGCAGGTGGTGCCTTCAGGAGAAAGGACAATGAGACCTGCCTCCTGCATTACTGCAATGGCTTTTAAGAATGGAGATGGCTAATACTAAATTTCTATTCATTCATTTCTATAAATTTATAATTTATAAATGTCATTTGCTGGGTAGAACTGAGATGTAAAGTCTCTGATTCCCACCCAGAAGGTCCCCTTTACACCTGCTACCAAATTGCATGAGTCTTGTTAGGAGTGTGGTCCCTGTTCCATCAATAATGCAGGGAGGACAGTACAACTCGGCAGGTGCAGTGTAAGCCAGGGAGGGGTACATAGAGCAAGAAATCAGAGTGCGAGGTTACATGAAAGCAAATGCTCCTTGGGACTCAGACTTCTTAGAGGGAATGTTATACTTCCTAGGGATAGCAAGACAGGTTTGAACTAATTTTATTTGCATCTCAAAGGACAGAGTGAGTGACTTCAGTTGTTATCTGGGTTACTCTGGAATAAAACTGGCACTTAGGAGTTCTTCCTGAATGACCTACTTCTAAGTGGATACTTTGAAAGTTTGAAAACCTACTTGCTTTGACAGTAAAGACTTGCCCAGAGTATTATGCATTCTGTCAGGCATTTCAACTGGCACTAAATTGTGGAGTCTGAAAGGCAGAAAACTAACATCTTGCCCTTATTGTATTGGGAACTTTTAACACTAATAAATTTATTTTGATTACCTAGTGTTGTCTGGGGAAAGAGAAAGGAGCCTGCTTATAAACTGGCCATGGTAAAAACTTTCTGGAGAGTAGTTCCATGAGATCTATCAAAAGACTTCCAATATAAGTTCTGACTAAGAAATTACATTGCTAGAGATGTTCTGTAAGAAAAAATTCAGAGACAACATGCTGGAAAATTTCCGGCGATGATGAATTTGTTAACTATGTCCTGCTGCATCCATACAAAAGATAAAGTAAGACACAGATATTCAAGCAGCCTTTATAAGACTATACAATAGCATGTGAAAATATTTTATAAACTATGCTTAAAAAGCCATAATGGACTTTTATTTTGTAAAAGTGTAATATGTGCATATACGTGTATACACATATATGGACAGGTTAAAAACTAGTATATAAATATATTAAATATTTTATAGTATGTATAAGCACAAATATTTAACCTTAATTTAAATATTTTATAATATGTATGAGCACAAAAAAGACTAGAAACATATACTAATAATTTTCCTATTAGTTATATTTAAGTGATTTCATAGTAAGTGATCTTCATTTGTGCCTTCTGTGTCCATGTTTTGTTTTGTGATTGATGTATGAAGTGTGCATGCATGGTAGCTTTAAAATCAGGATATCCCCACATGTAATTTATAATATTTAGAAATAAATATATTACTTTAAACTGGGGAGATAGTAGGTTGCAAAAACCCAAGCCTGAGTTCAGGTGATAGTCCATTTTTCTGACTTTGCAGAGATTGGGAAGTCTGAGACTCAGTGACTTCATTTTTCTGTGAAGCTGAAATACTTTGGCATGATTTCTATGTTATCTTTCTTTTTTTTAAGACTTTATTTATTTATTTGACAGAGAGAGATCACAAATAGGCAGAGAGGCAGGCAGACGGAGAGGAGGAAGCAGGCTCCCTGCTGAGCGGAGAGCCCAACACGCGCCTCGATCCCAGGACCCTGAGATCATGACCTGAGCTGAAGGCAGAGGCTTTAACCCACTGAGCCCACCCAGGCTCCCATAATTTCTATGTTATCTTATTAAGTATGTTTTCATTACAAAGTAAGAAATAAAACCATTCTGGTTTTAACATATTAACAAAATATTGAAATATATAGATTTTAATGTACTCTATCAATCCTCCCCAATCTTCTACACAAAGACACATGCACACACAGGCATACACAATACATGCATACACGCACACACAATACACACAAATGCACACACTGGTACACACACATGTACATATGTGTACATGTACACACACACCATCTCTCCTCTGAGGTAATACGGTAAAAGTATAGATTTACATTTATGTGTACATTTACTTGTATGTACATAGTTAATTTAAAATGTAAGTTGAAAATGCTCCATATATTTTCCTTGACTTTTTATCTAAATTTTATGTCCTGAGCATTCTTCCACGTTAGTATATATAGGTCTATCTTCTCGTAAAATGTGTGCATATTATTTTATGGATTAGGTGCACTGAAATCTATCCAATCATCCACTATTGGACATTTTGTAGTTTCTCTGCTCTGGAATCATTTATACAATGTAAAAACATTTTTTTAAAATAATTTAAAGTATTTGACTTACTTAAGCCTATGCATGGTTTAGGAGCAAATCTGTGAATGACTTTTTATTTATTTTTCAGATAGTTATTCTTACAGGCCTGCTATGACTTGAGTCAATTAAGAGACCTATTTCAATGAGACTTGGCCTCTTTATAATTAAAAGAACTTCACACATAAGAGAACTCCATGTCCGAGGAGTTAAAAACTTAAGGAACAAAAACAGGTCTCAACGATTTACTCCCTTGAAAAACATCAGGACTCCTTTAGGGATTTTTAATGAGAAACTTCCCTCTGACTTCTGAATAAATTCTCTGATTCCTTATGCTTTCAAATGGATTTGACTCCCTTTCAGGTATGTATTATCAGTGCTTTTCCTCTGAATAGCCTTTTAAAAATGTATTCTTTTCATGAGTAAAGGTCCCTCCTCCACTATAATCTCAAAAGCAATTTGGAGAAGTTTTGTGAACATGGGTTAAGATCATGTGTATGCAGGGAAGGAAAATGTTTTCCTTGACTCACGTGGGACCCCGGTTGGGTCTGAAAATTAAACTGACAAGTACAGATTCAGAGGAAAAGAAAAAAAAATATACAAATTTATTTAAGTTTTATGTGACATAGGAAAACAGACAGATAGTATTTTTGTCTAGGTTTGATGAGTAGTAGCCAGTCATGGAGGAATAGAATAGCTTAAAGATTATGAGGTAAGAAGTCAACTGGGGGAAATTTAGCAAAGTCTTAGGGTTTTTCTTGGCATCCCTTTGTCTTTGGAGATAAAGATGTTCCTTTCCTCTGGGTATAGAGAGAGCAACTCTCACTTGGCAGTCTTCTGACTTGTTTCAAGGTAGATGGGCAGGGGGAAAGGTCAGAATGACCTTCCTATTTCTGCCATTGTAACAAACTCCTTCAGCTTAAAAATTTCATACACCCAAGTGTGATACGTTGGGGTACTGTGTTCTGAACCTGTTTACATGAAAGAAAACTTTTGATGTTAAAAACCGGTCCACTGACTTCTTATTCATGGTCATCCCTACATTTCTTCCTACATGCAGATCTTTAAAGAAATAAGATAAATTCTATATTCTTATATTGTCTGGAAACTCGGGAATTTTGGTAAGACAGCATTTACTTATTTTTAAATCTCTTTCATATCACAGCTTATGCTCTCTTTTCCCTCCTTATTTTTATTTATGACCGTCTTTTCTACTTTTTCTAGCTCAGACTTGATATTCATCTTCACACAAGCATGCATTTTTTTTTCCTCTGCAGCAGTACATTTTAGAGTTAACCATAAGGAAGTTTTACTGGGTTCTTCACTTACCAAAAGTTCTTGTAACAAAGCTTCTAAATTCTCTCTTTTTTTGCTTGTACATACACTTGAGTGAATTTTTTTGCATGTGATAAAATTCAAGGACCTCCTATGATAAAATTGTTTTTAAATCATACACTTGAATCTTAGTTTGGCAGAGGAAATCTGGATTTTCCATTCTTTTCCGCTCATTATTCTCTTATATTCATTGCTACTGAAAACAATGGCGATGTCATTTGATGTTTCTTTGTAGGTAATTTGTTTTGCTTTGTTCTGTTTTTTGTTCCACACTGCTTGTCTTTCAACTTTTTTGTTTTTAATCTTTAAATTCTGGACTTGCACCAGAGTAGTTAAAAAATGGCTACTGTTTATTTCATCCATCCTGTTGGCTGCCCATTAAGGAATTTTTCCATTATCATTTCCATTGTTCTTTCCTCATCTCACTGAATCTTCTAGATATGTCTGCTTATCAACTATCTTTCTAGGCTTGATTTCCAGCTCATCTGTGGCAGTACATTTTCAGAAAATCCCTGAACTTCTTTCTCTCATTCTTCAATTTCCTCTGCAGTTGTATCTAGTCTATATCCAGCAAATCCTTTCTAATTTTATTATTATTACTATTACTATTTACAGGATTTTTTAATTTTAAAGTTTGAATATGTTATTTTTCCTGTCTGCTGTTGAGGTAGGGATGCTGATCCTCCTGGATTACTCAGAGACCACTTAATTTAATCATCTTCTGATCACTTCGTTAACTCCCCCCACCCGCATTCCCAGCACCTCCCCATTCTAGTGCTCTTCTTGGGTGGTGTGAGTTCTCCCAAAACACGTAAAAATTATCTGCTGACTAGTCACACTGCAATCTGAGAGGTTGATTATGATTACAAGAGCCTTCCCTCAGCAATCTGAGGAAATGAGCAGACGAGGCTTCTTAATGGGTTGTCCCAGTAGTTGTCTGCAGCAGCTAGAACACCTGTTCCTCCTGGGTATTCTGAGCTGTCTGATCCATGCGCCTGCTTCCTGCTCTGAAGCACCACCAAAGACTGAGGCAGGCTCAGGGGCCCTAGCCCAAACATCATAAAGCTAGTTGCCCAATTAACCTCTCAAAGCCTCAATTTTCCTTTCTATTCCACTGACTTTAAGCCTGAAGCACTCCCAAGTAACAGGCCTTATTAAGGCCTTAGCCAGGACCCATCTCTATGACAAATTTTGCCCTTTTTTCCTTTTGTTCTGTGTCTCTGTCAATTTGTGTCTGTCCTATGTTTCATTTACTTACAAAACTTTTATAAATATATATATATACATATATATGTGTATATATATATATTTTTTTCTCTCTAATTTCAAGGGAATTGGAACAGAAGGGGATGTTAGAGACACATGCTCATTTTGTCCTCTGAATCCAGATTTCTCAGGATTTTGTATATGTTTTAGCCCTTGGATTATTGCCAAGACTGCCTCACTTACTTCTATTTTAAAATGATACACTGGGTACATTTTTAAAACTGTCACAATTCATTTCCAGTACCAGATGTAACAGAAATAAATATATAAACTTGAAACATATAAAACGTAGGCCCGCATCTTCCTAACAAGTTTCCTGGGAGCATTAAATAGAACAATATAAAAGAATGGTATTGGGCACCTGGGTGGCTCAGTGGGTTAAGGCCTCTGCTTTCGGCTCAGGTCATGCTCGGCAGGGAGCCTGCTTCCTCCTCTCTCTCTGCCTACTTGTGGTCTCTCTCTCTCTGTCAAATAAATAAATAAAATCTTAAAAAAGAAGAAGAAAAAAGAATGGTATTAACTAAAGAGTAAATATCATGATTAAAGTAATGACATTCATTTTTAGTTTCCAGAACACAGGAACCTATTGTAATTCCCTACTTTACCCAAATGGGCTCTCATCTATTGAACTGACTGATGAGTCACATTTTGCTGAATGACCCTGTCTATATCATATTCCATTTTCAAATCCTATGAATTGCAAGGGGAATATCATATTTTACATGCACACTAAAAGCACCTACCTACAAAAATAACTAATTCACACCAGTTTACATTTATTCTACACTTAAGGTGTATCAGATACTATTATGGTCTACACTACAGCCCCCAAAATTCATATGTTGAAGCCCTAATTCCCAGTATTTCAGAATGCAACCACATTTAGAGACAAAGCCTTTGTAGAGTTAATTTAGTTAAAATGAGTTACTTAGGGTGGGCACTAATTCAATATGACTGGTGTCTTTTTAAGAAGAGGAAGTTTTAGACACATCTTCATGTGTATACAGAGGAAAGACCATGCAAGGACACAGGGAGAAGGTAGCTATCTAAACCAAATCTGTCAACACCCTGATCTTGGGCTTTTAGGCCCTAGAACTCTGGGAAAAGAAATTTCTGTTTCTTAAACCATCCAGTCTGTGGTATTTTGTTGTAACCTCCCTAGCAAACAAATACAGATACCTTGCTGTTTCTACAACAGTGTATCTTTTAAATCTCGAAACAGCGCAACTGACGCAGATGCATTAATTCCACCAGTTTAAAGATGCAGATACTCAAGTTCAGAGTTACCTGCTCCAGAGTTAGGAACTTCCAGGGTACATAATGGATTCAGGTTTGTCTGACGCCCCCCTCCCCACTCCCCACCAACCCCCACCAGCACTTTTAAATAGCAGGCTATGTTGTTCCATTTTACATAGCTTTCAGATGGTCAAATAACTATCAATTTGGCTTTTTAAAAGAAAACTGTGGGAAAATGCACATACAACAGGCATAACATAAAATGTGCCACCTTAACCATTTAGTAGTGTGAAGTACATTTGCCCTCAAACCCAGTTCTAGGACATTTTTCATCTTGAAAAACTGAACCTCTATATACATTAAAGAACAAGTCCCCATTTCCCCTTCTCCCAAGCCACTAGCAACCTCTATTCTACTTCCTGTCTCTGTAAATTCAACTGCTTTGGGTATACCACCTGGATAGAATCAAAGAGTATTTCTTTTTTGCCTGGGTGATTTTACTTGGTGTTATGGCCCCACGGTTCATCAATACTTGTAGCATGAGTCAGAATTCCTATCCTTTTTGAGGCTGAACAATAGTCCATTTTACATAAATAAATAAAGAATATTTTCTTTATCCATGTATTTGTTAGTGGACACTTGGGTGCTCCTCCCTTTTGGCCATTTGTGACAGCATTATTGTGAATAATTCTACTATTAACACTAATGTACAGATCCTTTAAGGGATCCTTTAAGGGATCTGACTTTCAGTTACTCTGAGTAATTCACCCTGAAGTGAACTTGCTGGATTATATGGCGATTCTATTTTTAATTTTTTGAGGAACCACCAATTTTTTTGAGCTGTTTTCCAACAGTAGCCGTACCATTTTATGTTCTCATTAAAGTACACAACAGTGCTCATATCTCCGTATCTGATCAATACCTGTTATTTTTTTTTAAGTAATCATCCTAATGGGTATGAGATACCAATTTTGCACTTTAAAAATTAATATGAATGTAAGATGACACATTTAAAGATTAAGAAATATAGTTAATAACAAACATAAAGACACAAATTATTTACTTTATAAACAAATAAAACCCCAAGATTATGTCACATGCTATATCACATTGCTGTGTCACTTTCACAGCAATAACTGACCTTTATATATAGTTCTCATAGTTGCAATAATATTTTTTCTTCCGTCAATCTTCACTATAAACCTATGAGAATAGTATTATCCTCTGGTTATAAATAAGGAAACTGACATTCCTCAAGTGTAAATAACTAATCCCAGACCTTAAAACCAGTGAGCAGAGAAGCTACAGTGTTTCTCCAGATCCCAACTGCAACTTAAAGAGTCTTTTTTCATGACTCCATGCTGCTATCATCCTTATGTATTCTGACTTTAAAACATAAAGAAACCATTTTATAATAATGCAATATTTGGGGGCACCTGGGTGGCTCAGTCAGTTCAGCAGCTGCCTTTGGCTCAAGTCATGATCTCAGCATCCTGGGATGGAGTCCCACAGGGGGCTCCCTGCTCAGCAGGGAGTCTGCTTCTCCCTCTCCCTCTACTGGTTGTGCTCCCTCGCTTGTACACTCTCTCTCTCTAATAAAAAAAATATTTCAAAAAGAACAATTTAATATTTGAAAGTAGGCAGAAGAAATATTAATAGTTAAAAAGAGCAGGAATATAAACCTCTCATATATGTGAAAACAAAATATCAAAAACTTACATATTTTGTTAGGTACTAATGTTAGGTGTGAAGAAAAGCACAAAAACATCAGATCTACACAGCACAAATTTATTTTAGAAAATTTGAAAGTATTTGATGCACTAAGATGACAGGAATAAAAATATCAAAGACCAATAATCCATATGTTGCTACAATCTAAATTGAGGCCAAGGCAACATATCTCTAGAGGCACATTATTTGGTTTAATAGGGTAACTAAGGCATAATATGTGTAATATGTAGACACGTATTTTATTATTATTTTTTTAAAAGATATTATTTATTTATTTGGCAGAGAGAAACACAGCTAGAGCGGGAACACAAGTAGGGGGAGTGAGAGAGGGAGAAGTAGGCTTCCCACCAAGCAGGGAGCCTGATGTGGGGCTCGATCCTGGGTCTCCAGGATCATGACCTGAGCCGAAGGCAGTCGCTTAACCAACTGAGCCACCCAGGCACCTCCATGTAGGTACTTATTGTCCTGCCATTTCAACAGAGCCATGACTTTGGCCAATGAACGGTTACTTTACGTTGGCTCTGCATCACTTATAGTAATAGTAATAATACAGCAATAGTGTTTTTAAGCAATTATCATGTATCATTACAACAACCCTCTGATCTGGACATTACAGTTCTCATTTAGAAGGTGAGAAAATGAGGCTGAGGTATTTGTCCAAGCTCACAGATCAGGGATTAAAGAGTTAAGATTAGAGTCAACAGGTGAGACGGTCTACAAACTTACACTCTTCTTCTTTTTTTTTTTTTTAAGACTTTATTTATTTGACAGAGAGAAATATAGCCAGAGAGGGAACACAAGCAGGGGGAGTGAGAGAGGGAGAAGCAGGCCTCCTGCCGAGCAGGGAGCCCGATGTGGGACTCGATCCCGGCTCTCCGAGATCATGACCTGAGCCGAAGGCAGTCGCTTAACCAACTGAGCCACCCAGGTGCTCCAACACAAACTTACACTCTTAACCATTATGCACACTGCTTATAATTTGATAGAGGACAACTGAACTGTCATATAAACCCACCGCAGTTCCCTTTAGACTACCCAAATTTTTCTTCAAATTGATCATAGCTCCAATTGAAATTTTAAAATGTTGTTACTAACCCGCCTCTCTCCTCAAATAGATTTAAGTGCCCATACTATTACATCACTTGTAGTTAGTACTAAAAAAGTCTCAATGGAGGAAAAGGTCATAATATAGGTTCATGATCAAAAAAACACCTATCTTTTGTGAATATCATTTTGAATAACTAATTCATACAGGCTGCCCAGTATTAGTTTTCTACAGCTTTCAAAGTGCTATTAACAGAAGAAAAAAAAACAGTTGCTTTAAAACAAAAATTCAGATTATAAAGTTAGCTGATTAATGGGAAGAAAGAGTTTACATTATGTTAATGAGAGCATGATCTTTAGAGTGGAATCTTACTGAAAATCCACCGCCCAATCTGCAAATGGAAAAAAGAAAGGGGTTTGAAATAGAAAAAAAAAATATACTCCCATGAAAGAAAAAGGGAAAAAAATGCATAAGATCAACAGAAGAAATAAAGGCAGATGGGAAGGAAATGAGCCTTCAGGTTCATTACAACATGATAAAAGGAGATAGAATTGAAAGCTGCATTGAACATTTAATGCCAGATTGTAAGGAAATAGTCTAGCTGTAAATGCACTTAAGGTGATTTGTTACCAGTAATGAAATGATTATATTTAGACTCTAAGTTTAAGGTAGAATAAATCACCTTTCCACAGTTAATCAGTGAAATGCTCATTCATGTAAGATTTCAAAAATGGAGCTTCAAAATACCTCTTGTAAAATATTTAATAACTATTTAATAATTACTTTATTTTTAAAATAATTTTATTGGCAATCTGGTTACAACACCTATAATGTTAAGGGTTACATTTAAGAAACATGATATCAGTCCTTTTACCAGCCTTCAAATGAAACTTAAACAGAAGTGAATGTATTGGAAAAAATTAGCTCAACTACCAGGATTTTATGTTCACAGACAAACTGCCTCTTTCTAAATTCCTTTGAGTCAACCTCTGCAAGAACAGGATATAAAGGGCTGATGCAGACCAACCTGCAAAAATCCTTTTCTTTTTGTGCATATGAGGCACCTGTCTTACCAAAGCCCACCTAGGGTGTAATAGACTGCTCTCCTGTCTTTCCCCTAAAAAAGACCTCTTATTCCCTGGGTTTGAGGAGAAGATACTTCTTTTGAGAGTATTTCCTGTGGCAAGGACCTGAGCAGTTGGGAGTTTCAGAGAACTTTTCTTTTTCTTCCCCTTTTTTCTTCCTCCTCCTCCTCCTCCTCCTTCCCCCTCTCCCTCCTTCTTCTTAAAGATTTTATTTATTTATTTGACACACACACACACACACACACACACACACACACACACACACACACACACACACGGAGTGCACACTCAAGCAAGGAGCAGCAGAGGGGGGAGGGAGAAGCAGACTCCAAGCTGAGGAGGGAGCCCAGCATGGGGCAGCTTTATCCCAGGACCTTGAGATCATGACCTGAGCTGAAGGCAGATGCTTAATCCATTGAGCCACCCAGATACCCTTGAGAACTTTTGAGAGTTCAACAAAAGTCATCAAACTTGACAACTTTAAAAGAAATACAATATCATAACCTCTAATCTATCACATGAATGAACTAAACTTCTTAGAAATTTGTGTATTTTGACACATTATTACAAAAAAGATAAAAACTATAGAGACCACAGTATCTTAGAAAAGAATGCATTGATGTACAGATACTCAAGCAAAATAGAGGAGAAAAGTCTCCAGTGGGTATATAACAAAACTAAACTACTTATTTGTATTTCAACATCATAAATTCAAGAGGAAAATCTACTCCCATAGCACAGAAATTCTTTTTCCTAAAAATATTATATTACCATCCCTCTGAAACTAATCAAATGCTATTTCTCACCTCTTCACAGATGGTAACCAAACACTAATAATATTCTTGTATGTTCTTCCTCATTAAAAATCACACTAAATGTTAATGTGACTATATTCTGTCAAATCTCTAGCTTACACTCTTCAAAAGGCAAGTCTCATATTTCTATTATTTCTCCCAAATTGCTGGGGGGTTGAAAAGATTGTCAGTTCAAGGACTTACTTTTCACACTGCCTATAAGCTACTATGACCCTTTACTGTTCATGGGTGCTGGCTAACACACAAGACTCCTGAGTCAGAAACAAATGACTTTATTACTCAAAGCACAGCAAGAGGCATGAGCATCAGCATATTTGGGCCAGTTCACTTTGCCGCCAAGTCCTGTATAAGGCCATGCGCTGGGTGCTCACACACAGTGTGTTTGTGTCACAGCTGAGAACACTTGGCTTGGGGAAATCCATCATTTTTATAGCAAATGGTAAGCAAGCCTGTTCAGTGTCCAGTCAAGATGTAACCTCATCTCTCAAGGTTACTGGTGGAATAAATAACCCTGAGAAATACTTGAGGCACGCTGTAAAAGCTAGTAACCTTTGCAGACATGTAAGGGAGCAGGAGACCCATGGAGGACTGTCTCTTTTTTATTTTTTTTTATTTTGTTTTTTGAATTATGTTATGTTAGTCACCATACAGTACTCTATTAGTTCCTGATGTAGTACCCTGTCTTTTTAAAACACAGGTCAGATAATAAGAAAGCATCAAGGAAGAGAAAGAGAGATCTTCCTGGTAGAAATCAGCCCACACCCTAACTTGTTCTCCCCCATCTGCCCTGCTTGCTGGACTCTAGCCTTCTGGTGTCCCTACACTATCTCTTGTTTTGCTTTGTTTTGTTTGTTTTTCAACTGCTTCCCCTTCTCAAGGCCTTTGCACATGCTGTCATTTTTTCTGCCTGTGCAGATGCTCATCTCTTCAAACTCTGAATGTCTCCTCCTCATCATGACATGTAACCTATGAGAGGATACATTCCTGATCTATCTATGTTGCTTCTCCTATGTTTCCTCCATAACTCTCATAATTCTCTACCTTAGTGACCTTTAATTTTCTTAATTTTCAGAATAGGCAATCAGTAAGTTTACTGGTCTTTGTGTGTGTGTGTGTGTTGCCTTCACTAGCATGTAGGTTTCAAATTGGAAAGTATTATTAAATTGAATAAGTTAAACTTATTATTAAACTTATTATTACTGAACAAGAGTAAAAAACACACTCTGTCTTCTTCAATGTTACTTGGTTTAGATAAGTAATGAAATGTCTGAGGTTCTTTCTAAAATGAATGTTCAGGAACATTCTACAGCCTTTTCAAAGAAAAATGTTCTGGAATACATACTGACTTGGTATTTTGCATGTAACTCAGTTAAATCCACTTAAGGGATCACTACTAAATTTGATGATGAATGAGCTCCAATATAGATTTTTCTCTTTTAATTAAAGTATGGTAAGACTATCAGAATGGGATTCCTGAGTCCTGTGTCTTATACGCCTCTGCTTACCTAGCTAGTTGTGTGATCTTAGGCAAGTTAGCTAACCATTTTAATTTTCACTTTTATCTTTTAAAAGTGCAGTAGATATCTCCAGTCCTTGTTTTACTTTCTTTTTTTTTTACTTTTTTCTTTCACATTTAGCAAGTCAGCATGGTGTGCTGCCTCACAACTTGCTCACCAAAGCCGTCAGTGAAATGGCACATTGCTAACTAATTAAATTTTCCATATACTTAGGGCATTTCTTTCCAACAAAATAATTACTTCAAAGTGTATTCAAACATATGTATTTACTTTCATTCACTTAATATTACTGCACTAACTGCCAGTTTTGTTGCAGGTTCAGTACTGAGTACAAAACTGTGAACCAAAGTGGCATGGCCTGATCTCCCTTAGGGAGATCTGGGAGTCCTACGATGACCCCACACACAGAGGCTGAGATGCAAAACTGTTCTTTGTCCACTTAGAGCTGTACTTGGGTACACAGTACCACTGAGACAAGCTGCTGCTGTTTGTTTGTGTCTTTCTTTCTTTCCTTTTCTTTCCTTCCTTCCTTTCTTGATTTTGTTTTTAATTTTATGTAATTACATCTTTTTTAAATTTAATTTTTTCAGTGTTCCAAGATTCACTGTTTATGCACCACACCCAGTGCTCCATACAATATGTGCCCTCTCTAACAACCACCACAAGGCTCACCCATCCCCCTACCTCCCTCTCTTCCAGAATCCTCAGTTTGTTTCTGAGTCCACAGTCTTTGATGCTTCATCTCCCCCTTCGATTTACCCCAGTTCACTTTTCCTTTCCTTCTCCTAATGTCCTCCATATTATTCCTTAGACTCTGCAAGTAAGCGAAATCACTTGATAATTGACTTTCTCTGCTTAGCTTATTTCACTCAGCATAATCTCCAGTCCCATCCATGTTGATACAAAAGTTGGGTACTCCATCCTTTCTGATGGAAGCATAATATTATTGAATATATGGACCATATCTTCTTTATCCATTCACCTGTGATGGGCACCTTGGCTCTTTCCACACTTTGGTGATTGTGACCATTACTGCAATGAACATTGGGGTACATATGGCCCTTCTTTTCACTACATCTGTATCTTTGGGGTAAATACCAAGTAGTGCAGTTGCAGGATCACAGGGTAGCTCTATTTTTAATTTTTTAAGGAATCTCCACACTGTTTTCCAAAGTGGCTGCACCAACTTTCATTCCCACCAATAGCGTAAGAGGGTTCCCCTTTCTCCACATCCTCTCTAACACTTGCTTTTTCCTATCCTGTTAATTTTGGCCATTCTAACTGGTATAAGGTAATGTAGGTAATGTCTCTATGTAATCTTGATTTGAATTTCCTTGATGGCTAATGATGATGAACATTTTTTCATGTGTCTGTTAGCCATTTGTATATCTTCATTGGAGAAGTATCTGTTCATGTCTTCTGCCCATTTTTGACACAATTATCTGATTTTTAGGTGTTGAGTTTGAGCAGTTCTTTATAGATCTTGGATATCAGCCCTTTGTCTATAGAGACATTTGTGAATATCTTCTCCCATTCTGTGGGTTGCCTCTGTTTTCTTGACTGTTTCCTTGGCTGTGCAGAAGCCTTTTATCCTGATGAAGTCCCAAAAGTTCATTTTTGTTTTGGTTTCCTTTGCCTTTGGAGATATGTCTTGAAAGAAGCTGCTGTGGCTGATGTCGAAGATGTTACCTCTAGGATTTTGATAGATTCTTGCTTTACATTGAGGTCTTTCATCCATTTTGAGTTTGTCTTTGTGTATGGTGTAAAAGAACGGTAGAGTTTCATTCTTTTATATGTAGCTGTTCAATTTTCCCAGCACCATTTATTAAAGAGACTGTCTTTTTTCCACTGAATATTTTTTCCTGCCATGCTGAAGATTACTTGACCATAGAGTGGAAGGTCCATATATGGACTCTCTACTCTGTTCCATTGGTCTATGTGTATGTTTTCGTGCCAGTACCATGCTGTCTTGGTAATCACAGCTTTGTAGTAAAGCTTGAAATCAGGCAATGTGATGCCTCCAGCTTTGTTTTCTTTTTTAACATTTCCTTAGCAATTCAGGGTCTTTTCTGGTTCCATACAAATTTTAGGAAAGTTATTGCTGGGATGCAAGGATGGCTCAACATTCACAAATCAATCAATGTGATAGAACAAATCAATGAGAGAGAAGAACCACATGGTCCACTCAATTGATGCAGAAAAAGCATTTGACAAAATACAGCATTTGTTCCTGATTAAAACTCTTCTAAGTATAGGGATAGAAGGAATATTCCTCAACTTCATAAAATCTATCTGTGAAAAACCCAAAGCGAATGTCATTCTCAATCAGGAAAAGCTGACAGCCTTCCCACTGAGATCAAGAATAAGACAAGGATGCCCACTCTCACCACTGTTGTTCAACAAAGTACTAGAAGTCCTAGCAACAGCAATCAGACAACAAAAAGAAATAAAATGTATTCAAATTAGCAAAGAAGAAGTCAAATGACATGACACTTTATATGGAAAACCCAGAGGACTACACCCTCAAACTACTAGAACTCATAGAGCAAATTCAGTATTGTGGCAGGATACAAAATCAATGCACAGAAATCAGTTGCTTTCTTATACACTAACAATAAAAACATAGAAAGGGAATAGAGAATTGATTCCATTTACTATAGCACCCAGAACCATAAGACACCTAGGAATAAACCTAACCAAAGAAGTAAAGGATCTGTACTCAAGGAACTACAGAACATCCATGAAAGAAATGGAAAAAGACACCAAAAGATGGAAAAACATTCCATGCTCATGGATCAGAAGAATAAACATTGTTAAAATGTCTATACTACCCACAGCAATCTATACTTTCAATGTCATCCCAACCAAAATTCCACTGGCATTTTTCCAAGTGCTGGAAGAAGCTGTTGTTCTTAAAAGCAGGGGCAACAAGTGAGTTAAACCACATCTCAGGAGATTTTCCTATACCACTTTAGACATACATCAAGACTGACACTGAGTGGCACACTGCATGAAGTCAGTTTTCAGGATTTGGAATAAGTTTCTTTCATGGATTAACAGTTTAAACCATATGAAACTGCCAGTTCAGTCAGTCAAAAATGGGCGGATACTGGCATTCAGCAAGGTTCAACCATAAATAATTGTGCTCAAATGAAACAAAGATGCTGTTGACCTGTGCTCTTGAAACTTACAACACCCAGAGGGTTAATATCTATCTCATACCTACATATGTCCTATTATATGACCCTAAATAAACAAGCACACATCTTTTAATACAATGTTATGGCTTTATATAAGAAGATAGGAAAGGTTTCAGAATATTCTCAATTACTTGAGAATTGGATGAGAAAAGATATATATATGAAATTTAGCACATGAAATGTGATAACTAAACTCCAGTTTAGTTATATCTATTTTATCTATCTGTCTATCTATCTATCTATCTATCTATCTATCTATCTATCTATCTATCATCTACAGAACTGCCGAACTGCCTCTACCATTCCAACTAAGAGCACTGGAGCCTTTCGGATGCTTGGAAATAGAACCTACGACCTACAAAATAACTTCAGATTAGTAACAGTCAGCTTTGTATTGCTCCAAGTATATTTTCATGATTTCGGTCCTCATATAACAAATATTATATAAGTGACCTTGGATTCTTAAGTAAATATATAATAACTAATTTGTCAGCTCTCTGACAGGTCTCCCACCTCATTCTTCAGGTCACAGTAAAAAGCACCTGAACCCAAGGGAAGTATGTGACTCAGGCCTGATCCCCATTCAGTAGAGGAGACCCCCCCCCCTACATTTGACCATTTTAAATCCACAGAAACAGGAACTGCATAGGGCTCAATCTAATAGTTTTCAACTGCATGAAACTGTGACTGGTCCAAGAAGTGAATATGTGAGTCAGGGCAGAGTCAATCAGATGCCGTCCTCAGATGACCATACCATGAGAGGCTGACTCTTCACTGTTTCCTAAATTGGTCCTTCTATCAGCTGTGATGCTCTCTGGATGGGAAGAGGTTAGAAGAACTGGGGAAAGAGGCCCATACAGACAGATAGAGAGACAGAAGACAGATACCATAGACAGCTCCTGGGAAGCACAGAGTCTTCCTTTTCAGTTCCTAAGGCCTTCAGTCTCTTCTTTTCATTCTGTGTGTTACCTTGTGTCATTTCCGTCTACATTGTCTATAAAAAATTTCTTTCTTTTTTTTTTTTTTTTTTTTACCTTGAGGTAGTTTCTGTTTTCCCTTACCTGCAACTGAAAGAATCTTGAGTAACACAAGGGTGTGGAACCTTCATGGAAAAGCATGATAAGTACATGTATAAAGATGAAACAAACTCTGAGATCTTTCTCTGTATAACAAGAAAATGGGTTGAGAGTCAACACAGTGTTGGGGATAGAACAGCTGTGGTTTTTCTTGCTCAGGAGAAAAACGGCTACAGGGATCTGGGCCAGAGAGTATAAAGGTTAATTGACTCCGTCCAAATTTGTATAGAGAGGGCAAATATGTGACACAATTAAATAATTAACTAAATTAATTAAAAATTAATTAGATTAATACTAGCCCCCCCAATAATTACCTTATGGTGGCATTAAAAAAAACCAAGTTCTATAGTTAAGTGTGCTAGCTGAATATAATCTGACATAAAGTAGTAAAAATGAGAAAAGATATTCTAGAGAGGTTATAACCCATGAAGAAATGGACAAGAATGGCATTTTGAAGGGCCTTAAATGCATAGGTACTACTAAAACAGCATATGTTGTGAATCATAGAAGAGAAGGCTGGGAAGGAAAGGCCGGGTTATATGAAGTCTTGTCATAGCACCAAATCAGCCAGAAATACACCTACATGAACGCTGTAGTTCTTTTTCTTGGATTCTCATCCACAACACTGTTTAGAAGGGCTGTACTTACAAAAGTCACATATTTGTGTTCCCTATAGATGAGTCACAGAGACCCTAAAATGTAATTTTATTCATGTCTGTATTTTATATTTTGTTAAGTGTGTGGCTTTAGGTGGAGAGAGAGAGAGAGAGAGAGAGAGAGAGAGAGAGAGAGAGAAACAGAGCGAAATCACAATTTACCATTTTGCCCTCAAGGTCCCTTCCTTGGTGGCAAACCATCCTATTTTTGATTTAACATCTAAGGATATGTGTGTTACTTATCAAATGATGTCAGCCTGGCTTAGCAAGTTCTAGTAGATGTGATTCAGAGAGCAACAGAAAGCCTGCTTCTGAACCTGTTACAAGTTGAGGAGAAAATTGAAGTCGTAAAGATAATGATCGATAGATGTGCCACCATTCTAATTAAGAGCACCAGGGTCTGTCAGATGTTTGGAAATAGAATTGATGACCTGAAAAATAACCTTGGATTAGAAAGTATCAGGTTTTGTGCTGCTCCAGAGGCTACTGAGACAGCCGTGTCTACTGAAATATTTTTTTTTCAACTGTGGATTATAAAAGTGTGGGAAATGGATGTCTGGCCACTTTCGGCACTATATTATGAACTCCACATTAACTAGAATGGTCACACAGATGTTTCTACAAGTATAGGTCGAAGGCTTCAGAAGGAAGACCTGTGTGATCCTCATGTTCATCCACTTAACCCAGTTGCCATTCTAAGTGATCATTCCACTTTGATGAAACCTTTCACCTGTTATGAATAAGAGCTGAAGAATGTTTCTGAGATAGCTACTTTCTTCCACCTTATGAAAAGCATTATGAAATTCAGATTTATGTTATGCTTGAATCTAACTCGAATTTAACTTGAAGTAATTTTTAGCTGTCTCTGCCATTATGTGTAGGCCTTTACGTGAAAGTGTGTGCCAGCGGTCATTGCCGTTAGCATACTTAGTGATTCACAGTAAGAGGTTACAGCATTTAAATTGACTTTTTAAACAAAAAGATATTTGTTTCCTTCTAATTCAAGCACCGCATAAGCTGACAACCTCTTTTATAGAATATAGAAAAGAAAATTACCAGCCTGTGGCTTTCTTAGTTGAACATACCACTTAAGTCTCAGTTCTTCAGATATGTAATATTTCCTTTTCTTGATATTTTGGGTTCTTATTAACAGGATTTACTCTAAATATAATCCAAAATTCATCCATAGGGAAGGCTTGAGAGGGATCGTTCAGATTTCAACAATCCATAAATGTAAGTTTGGATATTTTCAGGTTACTTTTCATGAATTTAAATTTTGTGATATATTGTTTATGCAAGGAGAGTTACAAAACCATATTCTCAAAATAATTGTGAAAGGACTTTTATGAGCCAAGTGCTCTTCTAATCTAAGGTTTTCACTTCATAAATAGCTTACTTTTCTACATCTGCTGTAATTCTCTTTGTTTTTCCCCCAGCAGAGGGTGCAAAATATTAAACCTTGGAACTATTGTATAAATTTGTATTAAAATCAAGCTCACTTACAATAATAAAAAATTCTTAACTCTTCATAGAGTCTGACTTGATTATAAGGAAGAAGGTTACTAAATAACATTGCTTCTCTGAACAATAATGATTGTTAGTAATTATTAAGGAGGTAACTTCACTAGGGGGATTCACAAAATCAGGGTTCTACAGGCAATGTAGTCATGAAGGAGACTAACCTTAAATTTAGTAAGCACAGCCCAGCAACATTTGGATATCCATAAATGTATACAATTTATATTTTAAGGGCAATAAGATGAAAACTCTATAAGTAGCAACTCAAGAAATCTTCAAATATGATTTAAAAATAGAATCATGCTTAGATATCTTGGATGCTAAACACAAATAAATCCTAGAACACCGACAGCTAAATTAAACTGTCCAATTCTAGGATCACTATTTCTTTCACGAATCTTCTTTATAACCTGATGTGGTAGATTGAAATGTTGGCCACAATTCTCCACCCCTGCCTGTATCTTTGCCCTCTGCCCCAAGATTTTTTTAGTTCTTACATAGACTCAAAGCATACTTACCTACCACTGACTTTAGATTTAGCCATTAGGTTTTTGTTTGTTTGTTTGTTTGTTTGCTTGTTTTTAAAGATTTTATTTATTTGACAGAGAGAAACACAGCCAGAGAGGGAACACAAGCAGGGGGAGTGAGAGAGGGAGAAGCAGGCCCCCCACTGAGCAGTGAGCCCAATGTGGGACTCGATCCCAGGTCTCTGGGATCATGATCGGAGCCGAAGGCAGTAGCTCAACCAACTGAGCCACCCAGGCGACCTGTTTGGTTTTTTTTAACACCAACCTGATGCTAGTATCATGATATATTCAAAGGCCTGAAATATGTTTATGCAGTAGAGCTTGCTCCCTTCCACTTCTGCCATCATATGTAAAGAGCTGCCCTGGGTAACTCCCATGCCCCAGGGCTGACATAGGTGGTAAAGACTGAGCCCCATGTATGGCGAGGAGCCAAGCCCAACTAGACCTACGCTTGGAAGCACAGCTATCCAGCCAAGGGCTGTTATATTAGTCAAACCACAGCTACGTGAACATGAATAAACGGTTGTTATTTTAAACCCCAAGTCTCCAGGCAGTTTGTTATGAAGTATGACCATGGTGATAGTTAAACATTATACCAGAAACCACCCTTATATTAGAAGAATTGTCTTATATCAAGCCATTGCTCCTTCTACTTCATAAATATGAAAAATGATTATAGACCAAAATATGATCTAGGCACTAAGGATATGATAGTGAGAAAAACCACCATTCTTGTTTTTTGAAGGGCCCATGGAAGAAGAAAATGTGGCAGGCACATAAACTAATAAGTGCCACATGATCAAAGCATATTTATGTTAGAATGAATGATACATGAAATGAGCCAAAATAATGTGGTTGGTTCTCTGATAAAGAGTAAGAAGGTTACTGGTGAGGACTGCTTCTCAAAATGGAATCCCTTATTAATTCATAGGAGCAAAGTATAGATTTCATTACCAACTACCATCTAGACCATGAAGACATACACAAGACACAGATATTTCTAATACAAGTTCAGACTAAAAGATTCATGCCATTTCAACAACTATGAATCACGTACCTACTTTGTGCAAAAGATCCTTTGCTAAAGTCTTACTAGATACATAAGTTCTGAATGAACAATAATTATAATGAATGAATAATATATAGGCTCTGTCCATGTGACTCTGGCACTATTAAGGCTTAGGCGAGTACATTGTAAAAAATGTAAATATCCCATAGGCAAGGTATAAGAGTCCTTGAACTCAAAAGATTATAATCTAAGCCTTACATATGATGACTCTAATTCAAAGCAGAAAATAACACAGACTCAGTGAGGAGTTCACAACTTGCTATGAGGGTTTAGAGGAAGGTGGCAGCTGGAATGTTTCAATAAAGAGAGATCATTTTAAAGGTGTTTGGAAGACAGGGCCAGAGGCTGCTTCCATTTTTTTTTTTTTTTTGAGGTTCCAGGATATTAAAAAATTTTTAATTCTAAAATTAGGCTACAAAAGTTGTGGTGTATTCTTGAGGTTTTATTTTTACCAAACTAATTACAATTAAGGCAACTCACAATAGCAATGATGACATGTAAAATCTTGCAAACTTACTTAGCAATCATATTAAAAGGCCAATTTGTGATGTTTCATGACTGTGAAATCAGAACTAAATGGCCCAGTTAATCCTTGCTGGGTCAGGTCCAGGTCTCAAAGCTGGCCAGGAATATGGCGGGCAGGGTAAGGAAGCTCAGGGAACAGAACTCGTTTGGGTTGGAATTTTGATTGTGAAATCATATAAAATGATTTTCAGAAGCTCCAACCTAAGGTCTGCCTCAACATCAGTACACACATTGCTGATGAATGCTGCTAACTGAAATAATAAGAATAAAAATAGCATATGCATTAGAAAGAAGGCATCATTGTTGCTTAAGAGACTTATAGTGTTGTGTGCCAAGTGGGAGTGCATAGGGTAGACAATAAAAGTAACCCAGTGTACCAAGATGAACAAACACAGTGAAGGTACAAGCCCTTTTGTCAGAGATATTACATGAAAAGTGGAACAAAACACCAAATCATTGCTAAATGAAGAAAATGATCTCCGCTAGATGAACAAAACAGACTCATGAAAGATGATTCAAAGATGTCAGGACAAAAGAAGATATATAAATTTATCTCACAGCAAGGAAGTATTTCTCCATCTTTGCACATGGTTTGGGTTCTCTTCTCTGATTTCAAGACTAGGATGATAATAATTACTATTACATTATAAAAAAAAAACTCGTATCGATTGAAAAAATCACTATATTCCAGACACCATTTTAAATACTTAATATATATTAATTCATGTAACCCTCATAGCAATTATATGAGTGGATACCATGACTATTCTCATTAGAAAGCTAAGGAAACCAAGGCACAGAATGATTAAGGACTGGTGGTCTTGCTCTAGAGTCTGACTCTTTACTACAATGTACTGCTGCAAAACTGTAAGTCTCAGGTGCAAGAAAGGCTCTCTGAGATGAAACCTAAGGTCTTGTATTTCTAATAAGCTCCCAGGTGAAGCTAATGCTACTGGTCCTCAGACGAGAGACTGAGGAGTAAGGTTCTTTAAGATACTACATTATGGCTGAACTGATTGTACAGGTCTTCCTGGAGGTCCTGATGAGTGGAAATAGACACAGGATCCTTCTAAGTCAAGAACTTGTTGTTGCATCCTATTTTCTATGGATTCACTGCTTAGCAGAATCATACATTTTAAGAAATAGCCTTTGGATAGGTCAATGGGGTAGACAAGCACAGGGCTCTACTGAGATGTTTGTCTGATTAGTATACTGCAGCAAAGGTCTGAGGGGGCTCAATCCAAATGGGAGGTTCCAGGTATAGGAAAAATTATTTTACCATCCGTACTTTGCAATGTTCAATATATGATTAAACCTGTGTTGAATACCTAATTAAACATCTCAGAGAAGCTTCAGCTACCAAAACTTTGGGGCCAAATTTAAAGGTTTACCCTAACAGAGTCCTAGTATCCCCAGAGACAACTCTTGTTAGTATGAGACTAGGTTTTGAACCAACCACTGAGAGGAAAAGTTGCTATCAATGTGGTTGAGCACTGTCTCTTGGGAAAAGGTCTATAGCTCCCAAAACCATGGCTGAAACTCACAACCTCCAACTAGGCACAGAATCCCCACTGCCATCCGTCTATGTGGTGACTAATAAAACCAGGAAGTCCTGACAACAGGTTTTTCTAGGGGAACAGAGTAAGACAAAAAATGTAGGCTGTGGCTTCTGATGGACCCATGTCGTAATGTCCTGCCCACCCCCAACTCTCAATTTATTTGTGTTGACTTCATTTGACTTTTCCCTACAAGTATCACAGTCCATGTGGTTCTGGGGAGCAAACTTCACACCTCGTTCCAAAGGTGGGGATATGACTCAAGTCTATAAATCACAGCAGCATTTCCTTTGGTTCCAGAGACCGGCTCAAGGAAAAGCACGTTACACAAGCCAGGCCAGGGAGTACAGTGAGACTTCATTCTGGAACTTCTGTTGGAACTGTCCGGATTAAGAGATGTCTCACTCAGGAAGCTGTGAAGCTGGGAGGATGTAAGTAAGCCTGGAGCTTCCAGGGGTCACCAAAAGCAGAGAGTGTGTTTGATACCTAATACAACACAAACGAAAGTGGAGGCAAGAGGACAAAGAGAGACTGAGTGCTGATAAGATGTTGTGAGGCTCTAAATCTAGCTGTGTCTAAAGCTCATGTTAGCTCTGTACTTTTTTCAGTTCTTTGAACAATACGTTTTCCCTTTTGTGTGGGTATCTATTGTCTTGTCCCCAAAGCGCCCAGACTATGATAAAGTCCTAATGAGAAGAAGCAGAATTTATCTTTAATTTAGTAGGCAGTTGTGTTTCTTGAATTGAAGGTGGGGGTGGGGTGGGAAAGGGACAACAGACTGTGAAATGGATTTGCTGTAAGTCAACTACAATTTAGTTAAAAGGAAAAAATGTAAAAACAAGACAGAGAGAGAGATGGGTGGATAATAAGATGTTAAGTGGATAAATGAGGGAATTCCCTATGGATTGACTCTGTGTATACATTAAAATACTTAGAAGTCCTTTAAATGTCTCTTACAGTTCCATCACACAGACGAGCGGAGTGTGTGAAGACGGGTAGTGTATCATACAACCAGAGGTGTCCTGTTCACAGTAGCACCTCCAAAATCATTTTTAATTGCATGGGTTTCAGAACAGAGAGCTGATCACATTTAAGACGGATTCCGAAAGACAACAGTGCCTTCCAAATATCTAATCTACAAAACATTGCAACAGATGCAGGAGGTTGGAGGCTTTGACAATTCTATTCAGCAAGCAGTAAAGGGAGAAATAAGGAAGAAGAGACACATTTTCCCCTGCTTTCCCAGATTTAACGTCCAGAATACTTCCTGACTCATTGTAGCCCATATGCCTCTACCCACTTTATGCTTTAAGCACAAATATTTTATTCTCAAATTGAGGGTAGTCGAACCAAGTGGTTTTCCAGTTTTTAGGATGAGACGTTCTACCACAAGCCAGAAACCATTTTAAAAATCACCTACCACCCTCCCATGAGTCCTGTAAGCAAACAGATGTGCTATACAGAGAAAATACATGTATCTTATTGCCATCTGTGGCATGTGAACACAGTTAACCAAGTAGAAGGGGGGAAATGGCATATTGGGAAAAATGGGTCTTTAAAACAGATATTTATATTTAAAAATCTATATTTAATCTCAGGGGGGAGAAAATACACGATACATGGAATATAACAGAAACATCTCTAAACTGAAATAGTGTTCTCATAACACTACCCTTAGCCTTTTACAGACATGCTTCCTTTATTTTGCTTTTGGAAATGGGGTTTTGTTTTTGCGTTGATGGATCTCAGTCAATGATGAGATTCCCTATGACTATTCATTACTTGTTACAGCTAAGTCTCTGGTGAGGTGTGAATATTTATGAAGGCTGTTCCTTTTCTGATTGGCTCTGATTCTGGTAGCCTTATTAAGAATAAGGCTTACACTAGATTTGCACTCTTGGTAAGCAGGGCAGCATACCAAATACGGGGTAGAGTAGCAGTGTTTTCAATAAAAAAAGGCACCTGAGAATATTAAAATTTGGAAGAGTACATGTAGCCCCCAGGCTGCTTTCTTGTAATATATGCCAGTTTTCAGATTCTGCCATTTCTTACTTAAAGTTAATGATCTAAATTTCAAATGCAGGAACCCTCTAAAAAGGAGTGGTGGGAAAAGTAGGGAAACAATGGGTAATGGGCAGATTTAGCCTGAAAGGACCTATGAATGAATCACAAAGCCAGGTAACTAGGTACCTTATCATCATTTTTTAAACATGTGGTATAAAAATTGTTACCTAGAGGCATCTTTGAGCTCGCTGAGTAGACACCATGAACAAAGCTCACCCTCCTGAGTTGGAAAAATTTATGGACAAGAAATTATCATTGAAATTAAATGGTGGCAGATTATGTCCAAGGAATTTTGGGGGATTTAATGCATTTTATGAATATTGTGATAAATGAATGTGTGGAGATGGCAACTAGTGGACAACAGAACAATACTGGAATGGTGGTAATACGAGGAAATAATGTCATCATGTTAGAAGCCTTGGAACGAGTATAAATAATAGGTGTGTTCATCCGAAGAAATCAACTGCTTCCACATGTCCCCTCCTCTCCATAGTAACTATTTTACTACAACATAAAAAATCAGGTCATGTGCATTTTCATATTGAAATTTTTTGTTAAATAAAGTTTTATAACAATAAAAAGTTGTTCCCTAAGAAAAAGACACCAAAATAAATGACTACACTAATAGTAAAATAGCTAAGTGCATATAAATATGTGCAGAAGAGGAAGGGTGTGGCTGCATGTGAAATTATATTGTTCTCCAGTAAATATTAATCACCTGTGGCTTGTTAGATAACTTTGGGGATCCAGAATATAGATTTTGAGTCCTTCCTAATACCAAACGTACAACATGATTCAAAAAAAACCAAACAAACAAATAAACAAAAAAAAAACGGACACTCACAAAAGTAAAATATGAAAACCAACTACTCATGGACACTGTGCTTACTATTTCATGTAAGAAAAACAGTCAATTTTTACTGAGTCAAAATTAGGATAGAATAGCAAAAAAGAAAAAAAAAAGGCACTATCTTTTTAATATATCTCAAGTAACTTACTAGATTGAAAATCCTTAGCTATCACCTCAAACCCTGCACATAAATCCAGGACATCATATGCTAGTAACAAGGCAGAGTTAAAGTTGAAAATTGTAATTATAGGCTTATGTTGGCCTTGCTCAGGGTGGCCTCATGCTGGCATCTCCTATGCAGTTGCCCTCTTTTGGGTGTAATGCTATGCTGTGGCTGTCTAGAAATCCTCAGTAATTTTATCTTTGAACTTGAATTCTGTAAGTGAAATCCACTGGACAATAGGGCATGTGTTTGAGTGGAGGCTAGAAGTGCAGTCTGCATCTTGGACCTGTACCATTCACCAAGTGTTCTCAAAGCTCCATCCACACACGCTTCCGGCACACCTGCTCTGTAGAGGAATTCAGTAAGACCCAAACTGAGTAAAAAACAAGGTGCTGATAGCTCTGAATTTTGCCTCAAACATGGAAAGAGGGCAGTGGCATTCTCAGAAATATTAATGACCAAAGAACCTCAGTCTTTTCTCTGTTATTACTTCCCTGTACTAGCCAAACACAAACGTCAAAATTATGACATCAGAGTAGAGTGAAAGGCAGGGCAACCCATACTTCCTTTCTCTTTCAATCCTTCTTTATTCATCAATAAGCCAAAAACAGAGTATTTGGTAAAATGCATGCATATCACATTAAATAACAACAGCTGAGTTAGTTTAGTCCAGCATTTCCATTGTTCTGGAAAGAACAAAGTACCTACACGTGTAAAAGCTACAAAATACACACTGTAATTTTGATGATTCCACATACAAGCTAAATGCTCTTGTATTTGCATTTAAAGCTGGCACCATAGAACATAAAGATGCATGGTAAATCTCATGCTAAAAATTAACATTTTAAATTCTACTTTACTTAGAATGACATTAAGTAGCAAATAAAAGACATCAAGGCAACTCGGGGAGACAGATCATGGAAGAAAGGAAAAAGCTTTATTTATATACACATGTTTTCCCTTTGTTTTGAACAAATGGTCCTACACTTTCATTTTATACTTGGAGTCGTTTTATACTTGGAGTTTGCCATTAGCTATGTATAAAATACTTTGACTCTCAACGAGTAAGAGATCTTTCTTCTCTCTGCAATCACCTCAGTAATATTATTCTGATCATCCACTTGCTTTTATTATGTGTGTTTTCCCTGCGGAGGATCCTAAGAACATAAAAGTCAGAAATAGCCCCAGTGATATTTATTTGTCTGGTGGTCAAAACAGAATTAACCAAAATACTAGTAATGCTTATTTCAAGAAACTAGCAATCTTTGGTAGGAGAAGTTAGAAGCTCTCTCTCCACCAATGGTGTTTCATTTATGGGACTCACTAACCCTTCAGTGTAAGCTATTTTTACCTTGTGTTTTTAACTGTCAAATAACATCTCACTGAACTCAAATAACTCTCCTGATGCTTTTATACTTGCATACCTGCATGTGTAGCTCTAGTCTCTGTTGGCTGAGGTGTCAGATATGTAGGAGTCATATTGGGGTTTCCAGCTTATAAACTTTGTAGACTGGCATCTCCGTAAGAATATCATCTCATGCCATGATTAGTCAGTTACCTAAAATGGCTGACCAGGAAAAGAGGTGCTTTTGATGATGAGTTGTTGGCATCTATGGCCGAATCATACTTACATCTGTATTTCTGTGAGTATGGAAAACTGTGATTACGAGTTTGAAGATGACTAAGAGTCATTTAAACTCTCCTTTGGTCTCATCTTTAAACAGGTTGCTTTGTAGGATTATTTCATAATAAGTGAAGAGACAATAGGAGAGATGTTTTTATAGGAAAATATTTTGGGGGACTTATTTTTTTTTCTTTAAGATTTTATTTATTTGACAGAAAGAAACATAGACAGAGAGGGAACACAAGCATGGGGAGTGAGAGAGGGAGAAGCAGGCTTCCCGACGAGCAGGGAGCCCGATGTGGGACTCGATCCCGGGTCTCCGGGATCATGACCTGAGCCGAAGGCAGTCGCTTAACCAACTGAGCCACCCAGGCGTCCCTGGGGAACTTATTTATCTTGGCCAAAAGATTCAAGAAAAAGAGAGCTACCTCTTCTTCATTGTTTTGAATCTTAAAAGTTATGTTTTGATTATGATTATGATTATATTGACTACATCCTGCAGCAACTAGACTTGGTTAGCAGAAAAAAAATATTAGAATAATGTGACTCACACAGTATTTTATGGACCATGATAGAAAGTGTGTAGGCAAGAAAATGCCTGGAATAGCAAATGGCAAAATCTAATACCGAAAATTATAATGACCCAAAGAAATGTTTCAGCAAAATAAGTGCTTTGAATTTTTCTGCCTGGCTTAATGGCAGAGGCAGGGCATGAAGAAGGAAAAAGGAGGAAGCATATTTACTCTGGCATAGTCAGTGAAAATGGCCATTAATTTAAAACCCACCCACCAATTCAACTCAATGACTAAAGCAGATAAAAGGAGGAATCACATCCTGCCAGCCAGCTTTGTTCTTGGATTGACTTGGGTTGCTGTATTTACCTGCTGGGGCTGCTGTAACAAGTCACTAAAAACTCAGTAGCTTAAACAATAGAAACATCTGCTCACAGTTCAGGAAGCCAGACATCCAAAATCAAGGTATCAGCAGGGGCAGTTCCTTCTTGGTGGCTCAGAAACAGAGTCTGTTTCATGACACTCTTCTAACTTCTGGTGGTATCTGGAAATCCTCAGTGCTTTCTGGCTTGCCCCTGCATGATGCCTCCATGTTCATACGGTCCCCTTCCCTCTGTGTCTGTCTGTCTCTACATTTTCACATAGCATCCCCTTCTCTCTGTGTGGCTGTTGGTATTCACATTCCCTTCCTTATAAAATCACACCAGTCACTGGATTAGGGTTGACCCTATCATTTTAATTTAATTACATGTGCAAAGACCCTATTTCTAAATAAGGTCATGTTCACAGGTTGGAGTGGGGAACAACTTCAGTATAGCTTTTTTGGGGGAAAACTTAACCCATGATGCCTCTCAAACTTTGCGGCCAAGAAGAATCATGAGGGCAGTGAAAAAAAATGTTGATGTCTGTGTATTATACCACAGAGTTTCCAAGCTAATGAGGAAGAGGAACAACCAGGGCATCTAGATTTTTAAAGGTCCCCCCAGCTAATTCAAATATGCAGGAAAAGTTTCAGAACCACTAGGCTAAAGGATTCTGGTTATTAGTTTCTCGAAAGGATATTTTAGCATAATGAAGTATGTGTTTCAGTGAGAAAAATCTCTTTCCTTTTAATCATTTTGACAAAAATGAAAAAAATATCAAAAGTAGGTGATCAAAGTGAGTGGCACATAATCAAAAAGAATTTTAGAAACTTACCACTTGATGCGTGTTCTTTCCATGAACATTTTCACGTATGTGGTGGGCTGGGTCATATGAGTGGTCCCAAGGTAGTCATTAAAACCTTAGAAATCGGCTGCTCTTCCATTCACTTGTGGAGGAAGAAAAGGATTTACAGTGTTTGACTAGCTGTGACTATGTATGGAAATTTTTCTTTTTCCATGATATAGTCTCAGCAATTAGCAAATAATGAAAACAGATCTTACTTTTATAGATCAAGTAGCCATGGTGAGATAACTGATCACTCCATGTTGTTTTATACCTATGGTTACTCTTTTTAAGGCCACACCAAGTTATTAAAGAAAAAGGCATTGCAATGGGGTACACTACCTGAAATATAAAACTACTTTTCTTGTTTCCTTTTTCAGAGCCTGAAAAACCCATTTGACATAGATGCCTAGAATGGTGTCAATACTATGTCCCACTACTCTGTAGGCTCATAAGGATCTGATGATAGCAACTAAATCATCATGAACTTCTTGCTTGTCTCTTGGTTCACTATACAATGTTTTCTATCTAGTATAGTAGTTTATCTCAATTTACTTTGTATTGTTATGAACTGAATGTTTGTGCCCTGCCACAGATGTCATATGTTGAAATCCTAACCCTTAATGAGATGGTATTGAGGGGTGTAGCAGTGCTTAAGTTAGGGTGGAGCTCCCATGGACCTAGGGCTTAGTGCCCTTATAGGAAGAGACCAGAGAGCCTGCTTGCTCTCCTGCGCTCTCTCTGTCTCTCTCTCTGCCCTGTCAAGATACAACAAGATGACATCAGTAAGCCAGGAAGAGGACCTTCACCACAACCCAAGATGCTGGCACCCTGACCTCAGACTCCAAGTCTCCAGAAGTGTGAAGAAATGTTTGTTTTTTAAGCTACCCAGTCCATGGTAATTTGTTATAGCAGCTAGAAGTAACTAAAAGGATCCTAATTTCATTCTTTCACTTCATACAAATACACTTAAAAATACTAGCCATCCTTTATTGATAAAGACACACTTTGTTTCTCATTCTCAAACTCCCCTACGAAGAACCTTCTTTTACCTCAAGTTTAGAAAAATGCCCTTTATCCCAACATATCAGCAAAGATGTTCTTACATCTTAGATATATAAAGCATTTCAAAGATACACATCAGAGTAGAAGTCCACCTTTTTTTTAAAATTAACATATAGTGTATTATTTGCTTCAGGGGTACAGGTCTGTGAATCAGTCTTACACAATTTGCAGCACTCACCATAGCATATACCCTTCCCAATGTCCATAACCCAGCCACCCTATCTCTCCCCTTCCACAGCAACCCTCAGTTTGTTTCCTGAGACTGAGTCTCTTATGGTTTCTCTCACTCTTTGGTTCCATCTTGTTTCATTTTTTTTCCCTCCTTACCCCCATGACCTCCCACCCTGCCTCTCAAATTCCTCATATCAGAGAGCTCATATGATCATTCTCTTTCTCTAATTGACTTATTTTGCTCAGCATAATACTCTCCAGTTCTCTCCACGTCATTGTAAATGGCAGGATTTTGTTCTTTTTGATGGCTGCATAATATTCCATTATACACACACACACACACACACACACACACACACACAAACATACACACTATATCTTTATCCATTAATCTGTTGATAGACATCTAGGTTCTTTATATAGTTTAGAAGCCCACTTTTAATGTCAATAGATTTACTACTTTCAAAAAAGTAGTAGCATAATAATATGAAGAGAATTAAAATATAAGTATATACAGATGATTTTCTATTTTTAACATATGAAAAAAAATCATCTTTATTCCAAGAAATGTTGGCAGTTTTGGGAAAAGAATTTTAGATAGACTGATAAAATAAGTATTGAAACCTGTAGTTAAAAAATAATAAAATAATGAAAGGCAAATCACTTTGTACCAAGTTCATATTTTCAATTATTTTCTTTTAAAAATATGATCATATTTAATGGGGAAGACAGTATTGTTCTTATTTATATTTGGGCAAAAAAAGAACACATGTGAAGTTACAAATCAGAAACCTACACTTCTTGAGTATAGTCACATGCACTGGGGGAAGTGTCTGTATATGCAGGAATCTTCAGTGTGCTGTGTAACAGGTTTTCAATTTAAGAGCCGTGAACTTCAAATGGCCTCATTTCTTCATTTTGCAACTACCACATCCCCTACGAAAGTGTAACTGCTAGATACATTTGTGCACACCCTCTTTACCAACTCTCTTAACCTTTAAAAAACTGATTGAGAGGAGCCAGAACTTTCTGATGGAAAAAAAGAAGAGAACAGTTGTCAAGTTTTCTCAGCTTTACCATCTATGCACTGGGGAAAGTTACATCATCTTTATGTACCCCAGTTTCTTCTTCTAAGAAATATTTATGAGCTTGTCCTCTTTACTGTAAACCTAAAAGAAATATGTCTAAGTTTAATTCTATGATTTCACAACTAATTCCAATACTGTTTTTAACTTCCTTTAATTCACATCCCAAAAGTTGGAATGTGCCAGCTGGCTTATCTGTTAGCATGAAAGATATGGACCATATCCTGGTTCCTGAAAGTCTGGATTATGGACCAGCAGGATGGGCATCTTCCCAAAAGCTTGGGAGAAATGCACAGTTTGGGGCCTTACCCCAGACCTGCCCAGTCAGAATCTGCATTTTAATCAGATCCCCAGTAGCAGGTATTATTAAAGTTTTAGATGTGCTGGACTAGATGGGCAACAAAATCTACTTCAACTTATAGGGATGTGCAGAGAACAGAGTCTGGCATGAAAGTCTTGGATTCAGAGCCAAGCCCTGCTACTTATACCTGGTGTAACCTTTGAAAGGAGAGCTTCCAAGTACATGACTTCACTTTTCTGTCGTAGTGACTTCATCTGGAAAAAGGTGGTAAAACAGTAGGTACCTCATGGGGTTGTTGTGAGGTTGCAAAGTACTGTGTATAAGCAATTAATACAGTGTGGGGCTCACTGGAAGCTCTTTTAATCATTAAACATTTATGGCACACCTATCATGTATATGTCAGGTACGTGCTGGGGGCTGTGAATGCTTCAGTAAACAAAACAAAGTCCCTGCTTTCGTGAAGCTTTCATTCTAGTGAGGGATTCTGGCAATACAAAACAGATGTAAAAAAAAATGTCACATAGGGATATGTTCTGTGAAGTAGAGAGATTGACAGCAGATCCACTATAGACAGGAAGTTCGACAAACTTCTTCAGAGGAGAAAACAAATGAGTAGGCACCTGCATTCGTTATGTTTGATTAGTATTCACAGATAAGTCCCAGGCACAGTGCTAAGCATTTTATATGCATTCGAGTTTCCAGAATCCTCCAGTTTGACCGTCTCACCAGAAAAGTGGAGAACTTGCTTGAAAAAGGATATTCACTAGGTAATCAGACATTTAAGGTGAGAGTTTCATGAAAAGATTTATGCCTATATCATCCAGTTATTGCAGTCACCTTATTTCTACTCCAGTTTGGATTCTGGCACTGTATTATTACGTTGTAGTTTGACTCAAAGAACCCCCAGAACCACACATCCCCAGCACTAGAGATGACAGTTCTGCATACTCAGCAATATGATCTGTACATCTAGATATGAGCTAGAACTTTGGAACCGTAACATGGCAATGTCCATAGGACCTCTCATTCCACCTATAGAAACAAAAACATGCCACATAGTTATGTTTTAGTAACTTGGCTACATTCCAATCTATACTTTTACCTAAGAAGGTCATGCAGTGGGTTTAGCAGATATTTTCTTTCATTTCCTTTTGCTACACAATAAACAGGCAAACAAATAAATGTTCTGCGGTGTCAGTGGCATGAAATAGCTTCTATATTCCAACACAGATGGGGTATCTTAATAATGGGAAGATGATCTCACACTTTAAAGTGCTTTGATATAAAAGGTGCCATATAAAAAGGAAGTTATTATTCTTAGTTATAATACCCTAAAAAAAGGATTTGCCATCTAAATGGCTGCTGAAACTTAACTGCAGAATTGCTTATAATGCTACAATCAGTTGAGGCCAAATTCAATAAAAATTCCATCCGGCATTCACACTGAGAAGACCCACATGTGCCTTTAATTTTTTTTTTTAATTTCCTGGGCTTCCGGCCCAGAAATTGGATGGGAATTTTATTTAAACCTGCTCTTGTGTATCAACTTTTGGTAAATATCAGGTTTTCAGTTGACTCACATTATGCTTTACATTTTGAGCAGAGGGAGGAAATAAAATGATGCGTATCTCTCTAAATACACATATTTATACACATCTTACCTGTTCTGCCTATGAACCCGTAGTTCACACTAAATGCTCATCATTACTCCTACAAATTTAAGATGCCCCTCCCCCCTTCCGCTGCAACCATAGATTAGAAAGCCCATTAAATCCCTTTCTAGTACTAATCAGTTTTCACCAGAACAGGCAATGTAATCTGAGTTTGAAAATGACTAATTATTTGGAAAGGGTGGCAAGGGGTTCAGGTTTAGATTTTTCTGGAATGTAGGAAGCTTCTTTCTTGTCTTCCCCCTGTCATTTTGCTGCCTGGGGCCAGTTCTCCTTCCTTGATGAAAATGCTCTTTCCTTTCTCACTAGACAGGGTATATACGTATGTATTAGAAGGAAAATGCATTATGAGACATCAACTTGAAAATATTAAGAGAAGAAGCGCTCCTTATGATGGATGTGGGCATGGCAGTAATTGCACCTGCTAGGTGCCAGGCATGAGCATAATTTGCATGTAAAATTTTCTCAGTTCCTTCCAGAATACACCAGTTCTACTCAATAAAACATTTTGTCACACTCAGGGGGTTTGCCAACATGTTCCCAGATTGCAAGCAAAAACATTATTTACAGTAACCAATAACAACTGAAAAGACCATAAACAACCTTTCCATACCTGTTCTATTTTTTTTTTTCTTTTCCTAAGTAGAGAGACTTTAAAGAGCCCAAATTTACTGCAATTTAATTCTGATGGGAAAAAAGCATATTGTTTTATTTATAGTAGCATATTCTAGCTATCCTTGCCTGCCCCTCCCATTTTCAAACATAAATAAAGCCAGTTTTTGTTGTTGTTGGTAATTCAGCCATTACTCTTACAGGGAAGAAATGTTTCCTGATAAATTGAGAGATTGGACAAAAGTCACCAACATTAGAGAAAGTTACCCAGTGCATCCCAGGTCCCTTCTATGTGCTCATGGGGACAGACAAAATTACTGTTCAAGTAGTTCTGGGGCAAATCTTGCTTTGCTCAAGTCTTTGACACAGTTTCTGCCTACCAGCCAGAATGACAGGCGCCCTGTCTGCGGGGTTTATTGTAGGGATCACTGCCCTGCACCTTCAGGACCTGGGCTCTGCCTCTTGTCTTTTAAACTCCCTTACTGAGAGTTTTCTCAACAATTCAAATTCTGTACTGAATTGCAGGGGCCTCTGGAAGGGTACTTATTTTTGGGGGAAATGAGTAAGAATGAGAAAGAGCAGCCTAAACAGTGGTTTCCCTTAAATCCCCTCTCAGCTCCCCTTTCCCCAGGTGTTGCCCTTGATGATGAATTTTGTCCCTGACAGGAAGAATCACAGGGAGAGGAGACAGGGCTGTGAATTTATTAAGCCCAATTAAACAAACGTGACAGATTTTGTTTCCACCATAAGGGAAAATAAACTTGTGATAACTTTTTAAAACAATGCCAAAGATTAAAAGATTAGGCCTCAGGTAACAGCCTTACTCACAAGGAGTATTGTTAACAGTATCCTAGGACATTCTTCTAGAAACTGAATACATAAATATGGATACATAGATGTGCATATAAGCACAAAAACTGTAAATATCTTTCCCGAACTTTTTTCCCAACAATACTTCCTGAAGTTCATCCAGTTTCTCTCTAAAGGTGCTGCATTATATTCCAACGCACTCCACTATATCTTAATTAGACACTCTTTTAATGATGGGCAGGTTGTTTCCAGTTGTTTTTCAATTACGTGTAATGCTGAGCAACCTTTGCGCGAGTACTGGAAGTGAAGTCCAGCCTAGCTGTTCAAAGCAAGGGCTTAGGACTTCAACCGTCTTTCACTCAAAATCCAGATTCTCCACCCAACCATTGCCCGCATGGACGCAGTCGAATAAAATAAGACGTACCTCACGGGGTCCTTGTCAGAATACAATTGTGATTATTCTTATAACTGAATCACTGAGGCCTTAGGCAAATTAATTTCCTCATCACTAAGTCAGGGAGTAATAATAGATTCAGGGTTGCTCTAGGGACGCCATGAACTAATTCCCTTAAATTGCGCAGTCCACTACCTGGGACGTAGCGAACCTTTAATAATTATCCGCTTTAATATTAAATTGGCAATCTTGGCACACGTGTGGGAGCGCAGCTGCAGGAGGCTTTCCTAGAAGTGGAATTCCTACCTTTAACCCCGTGCTCCCCGGGCCCCAGCTGTACGCACGCGAGGCCACCAAGCGGTGACACGCTGACCGCCGCCCCATCCCGCGCCGCCGCCCAGGGCCCTGCGGAGGCCGAACACACGTGGGCGCACGCGGCAGAGCGCAGGGCGGCTCTGACTCCCGGCCGGCGCGGAGGCGCAGGGGCGGGGGCGCCGCCCGCGCGAGGCGCGGGACCCCGTTGGCTGTTCCGCCGCGCTCCCCGCCCCTCCCTCCCGCCCCTTCTCCCCTCCCTCCAGTGCTCGCGCGGGAGCCAGAGCCTGGGCGGCGGAGGCGCAAGGAGCGCTCGCTCGGCGCCGGCGGCAGCCACAGCAGCCTGGCGCGCGGCGGCGGCGGCGGCGGGTGGGCGCCGCGGGCTCGGCCAGGAACGGCGCGGACCGGAGCGCTGCGGCGGTGGTTCGCGCGGGCGCGCACGGCGGCCCCCAGGCGCTGGAGAACCGCGGCGGACGGGCGAGTGGGCGGGCAGAGCGGGCGCCTTGTGAGCAGCAGGGACCAGGTAAGTCAGGGATGCCCGGCTCCTCGAGTCGGCCCGGGGCACTGCGATGTGCCACCTGCCCCGGCAAACTTTACGCACTGGCTTCAAGGCTCCTAGCTCTAAAGTTTGTTTACGGGGATGTGCACCCGACGGGTCGAGAATAAAAGATGCGTCTCGCAGCAGATTTGCTTTGGGGAGATATTTTTTTTCCTTCTTGGGCGAGGATTGCTTTCCAGACTGGGAAGACTTTGCATCCCCACCTCCAGCGTGGGGAAATAACGAGGTGGGTCCCTCTTGCTAGCCCTTAGCGCGGCGGATTTGGCTAGTGAAGTTGGAAAAAAGGAAGAAAGAAAGAAAGTTGTGAATCGCAGGAGTGCTAAAGATGAATCCTAGGTTCAGAACGGTGCAGGGGGCGGGGGGGACTGTGATAGCTTTTTGCCAGAAACCCTTCCCTGTCCCCAGCTCTGAGGAAACCAGGGCAGAGGATTCTTCGATTAGGGAGCAAGTTTTCCAAGATGCATTCTCTTCTCTCTCCACTTTCAAATCTGCAGCCTTGTATAGGATCTTCTTCTGGCGTTTATTTGCCAGGTTTTCTCTGGAATGGGCTGTAGTCCATGTTTCTTGAGCTCGGACCTGGTCTTGTCTGCTTTACCCTTTTCTAAGGAGCCCTGCGAAGCTAACCAAGCAGGTAACAGAATATCAGGGACTGAAAACCAGGAAGTGCCAACTGGGTACCCCCAAGTCACAGCACCATTAGATATTTTTTTGGCTGATTGGAATGAACGGACAGCTTATGGGCTGTGCTTGTGCAAAGCCCCACACGACTCGCCAATCCGTGTGTCCTCTGTATTGCATTTGATTATTGATTGACAACAAGGAGATGTGCACTGAGGAATGATTTAATAACAAACGGTCCCCGCTATGGTGAAGAGAGTCAGTCTCTGGTTTGAGCCAAGGGGAGGGGGACAGACAGCTCTGGAAACGGGGTGGCCAATTTGTTCACCTCAAACCATGATGTGGGGAAACAGAGCTAGATAGAGAAAGCAACACGGAGAGGCGAGATGCGTGATGTTCAGGAGTGAGGTCAGAAACCCCAGCTCATATGGCGAGTAGGTAAATCCAGAAATAATTTAAAAATGATTAAGCAAGATTTTTTTTTTTTAAGTAGGAGGACTCTACAAGCTGTGGTTTCTGTTTACCCCCACAGAGATGAATATCACACTAGCTGAAAAAGAATCCAGATCTGTAAATAGATTAAAAACAGGAATTAATCAGAACAATGAGTCAGAGCCCTTCAGTGATTGAAAGGAGTAATTGCCTTTGAAAGAGCTATTATGTCTCAATAGCAAAGTCAAATGTGGTACTTTTGCTTTGCTAGTTGTGTTTACTAACAGTAACATGACCTCAGCTGCAATAACCTGGCATCTCCGGTTGTGTTTTAACCCTTTTTGGGCTGTGGTACGAGGGAGGAGATTGTCTGTAGGTTACTACTCATACCCATTTGAGCACCGTTTACAAAAATGCCTAGTATGTGCCAGTCACTGGTTGCAATGGGACGGGTTCTTGTAAATGTGGTTCAGAGAAGACATCTGATAGGATTCAGCCTTGCTAATGGAAATAAATTTGCTTGCAAATTACAAAAATAATGGGTTCAGGCATTAATGGTCTTGGAATGTTTACTTGTTTGAAGTCAGTTGAGAGTCTACATGTAGTTTGAGGACCCTCAAAAGAGGCAATGTCCACCATGGAAATAAAGCAAATTGCTACACATTTTTATTTTAGGTAAATAGTGAAGCTGAATGCATATGTGGGGCCCTCCTGTCTGAAGGTGGGATAACAGGCCCAGAGTGGCTAATTGATTTGCAGGGTAATAGATTCAGGCATTGGCTGCCTCAGACAATAACATTGAGCCCCATGTTCTACACACTGTCTGGACATCAGTAATGTTAGCCTGAAGACATGAAGGCATTAAGTCTCTTCTCTAGACCTCTAACTCTTAAGCATCCTTCACAACCCAACCAGATAGCCCAATTGTTTCCTAAAATGGCAGCAAAACATTTAATAGGACCAAAGTGCTGAGCAATTTCAACTGGCGCAGATTAGCTGCAGACAGCAAGCTGTAGCCTTTCCATTGTTGATTTATGTTCAGTTTTATCACTGTCACATTTCATATATGCCTAGTTATTACAAACTAATAGCCTCTTCACTCTGCTAGCAAAATATGTGTCCTCTTTTATAAGTTCCTAACTCTTCACACATTCAGTACACATCTTCTAGCTTTGTTTTTACTGCATAATTTAAGTGTGCAACTTGAAGTTCTCATTAACTCTTGATATGTTTTGTGCTGAAGTGGTATACAGATATAATTGTCCCTTTAAAACTGCCAGATCTATATATCATTAGGCTGTGCGTGGTGCTGGTTCAGTGTTCTATGTTTTCCAATCATCAGTTAGTAAGGTGTTTTAGCAGAAAAATAATGTTAACTCTATACACTGGGAGATATTCCAATGGCAGGAGGATTTATTGATGATGTACATGTTTGCTTGCCATTTCTGATTCACTCACCATCACCAGTTCACTTTTAAGCCTTTTTATCTTAGGGAGTTTGTCTCTTAGAAGGTGAGCATTTCAGAGGTGTCCCGATCATTTTAAAATGTATTTTTTTAGTCACTTAATGCTGGTAGACTATTTCCTTTCTTATGCTTGATACTACTGTCATAGATACTATTCTTTTTGCAGAGATGCTTGGTAATAATTGAGTGTTTGGCTGGCCACAGAGTAGTTGAAGATAGAATACTTCTTTGAAATTAAGGGATAACAGATATCAGTCTCAGATGTAATTTGTGTAAAAATCTCGGGAACAAATCAAGTATGCTAAGTGGTTTTTTCAATTTGCATCGTCACCCCCCCCCCCATATCTACTAAATAGAGTGGTACATTTCTCTTGAAAATTTGCTGCAGAGGAAATCCACTCTGTAGTTGAAACTTTGTATGCCAAGTTTCAATTCATAGTACATTTTTATTTCTCTCCTTTTATGTGCATGTTATAAACAAGAAATAAGGGTTTGTAATAGAAGTGCTGGCAGAACTTTATAGCATCTCAAACAGCTCTGCTACTTGGAATGTAAATATTTGTAGAATTTTTACTGTGCAAGAAGCTGCCTTGCAAAAAACTGAGAAAAAATGACTATTTTATTAAGTAGGATAAGGTAATTCAGAAAGTATGCATATTGCTTATTGTAGACATATTGGCATTCTAAGTAATAGGTTATATATGTTACAGCAATTCCATAACACTCTTTTAGGTGCCTCTGTAACTCAGATTATAAATTTTCTGTGTTCTGAAACTGGAGAACAAATTTGTCCCATTTGTTTTTCTAATTTGCTTGACTTTGATTGCGTTTTAGATCTTAAGGGATGAAATCTGTAATTCAAAAACCACTTTGATTATATTGCTGATACATGGGCCTGTCCCTGTGGTGTCTTTGGGATGAAGAATTCTTGGGCCCATTTCAGTACTTCACACACTCTTATTCAAGGGAACTAGTACAGCTCAGATCTAATGCATCCTTTTGATTCTAATATATCTCACATTTGTCCACTTCTCTCCATCTCCACCTACATGGTCCTGTTCCAAGTCACTGTCTTCTCTTAGGGGATAACTACACTGGTTTTGCTGCCTCCTTTCTTGGTTCCTCCCCCAAGTCATTCTCTGCACTGCATTTCCGGACAGTTCTTTTTCTTAAATGTAGGTTAAATTAATACTCCTCAAAGCACTTAAATGATTTTCTGTTATATTCAGAACTATTAAATATCATCTACAAAGCCATATAGGATTTAAACATTACCTGTCCCTCCAACATCATCTCATATTGTGCTTTTGGGAATGGGAACACCATAGGCTTTTATTTATTGTCTGCAGTTTTGGTGACTGCTTTTTGACCTCAGGTTCTATTTTATCCCTTCACCTGGTGGCCCGTCTAGCCTTTACCCCCAAATACATGCATGCACGCATGCGCATGCACACACACACAGATACAGATTTTTGACTACTGCTTATCTCTTTGGTCATAATTTAAATATCATGTACAGAAAGAGGGGCTCTCTAATTTCCTTCCTTTTAATTGGAAATTTCCCTCTCCTAGTTTATTTTTGTTCATATCCCCCAAAGCACTTACATTAATTTGCAACTATTTCCTTACCTGATTTCTTGTTTACTATTCCCTAAGCATCTTATAAGCAGTTACCACATCTGCTTTACTCACTATTGAAAGCAGCTCCTATCTTAGTATCTGGCTCCCAATGGAGTTCCATAAACCCACAAGAGCTTTGCTTTTGGAGGGTGCTGAGTTCACAGCATGTAGCTGGAGGACCCCCGTGACCAAAGATCTTGTCAGTTATGCTCATATTCAGCAGAAGTCTGCAGCTGACTTTTTCACAGAGTGTTCTTTTGTCACCTTGCCCATGATCTCTTTGATCTCATGGGTATCTTCTACTTGAAACCCATTGTGTCAAAATGGGATTCATCATTTTTCCTCCCAAGCTGGTTTCAGCTTAAGGTGATCTCTTCTTTTATTTATTCTCACTGTGGTCCTCAAGGCATATGACATTGGTGATCTTTGGTACCATCCTCTTCTTTTGTCCCTGCATCCAGTCAACTGATTAAAAATACAAGGACAGTCATTTGAGTGATTATGCACCAGCCCAGGTTTCAAGCCTTTTACACCCTTTATACTTCTTACCTAAATGCATCAGATTAAGAAACCACCTTCCTCCCCACTGCCTTTCTTACTCCAGTCTTTCTGACACAGGCTACTGTATTCATCCATGAGCCAGAAACCTTGTATCATTGGTTCCTGTCTGCATGAGACTTCTTCCCTTTATTTCTTGCCCATAATTGAAATTCCAATTTACGGGGGCTTTTTAAAACTTTCTTGAAAACTCACAATGACCCTTTTGGTATCAAGGTTCCTGCACCTGTGGCCTCCACTCCAAGCACCCCCGTTCACATCTCAACTCATATCCACCCTCAGTTCATTGTTATTTGTGCCAGGAAAGCTCTTTAATTCTAATCCTACCATTTATCTGGGTGATACCCACCAATCAGTCCCCTGGGATGCCTTTGGTATCCTCCAGACTAGGTTTGAGCTCCATGCTTTCTGCTCTCAACTGTGTTTTAAATTTTTTTCTTTAGAAGGAGAATGGATTAGAATTTAATTGATATTGTACAGTTGTTTAATACATGTCTTTCCTGATAGTCTGTGGGTGGAATAGCACATATTGGGATTTTGGTGAGTATTTGTGGAATGAAAGGATGATCTGATCAGTTTCATTCACATGCAATTCTACTGTAGTTATATTAAGGCTTCTTTCTATTGGACTTAAAATTTTGGGTGTGTAATGTAAAGATTTTATCATACTTTGCACAGTTTCTGGCTGACAAGTCATTAATTGACAATAGATGGGTATCTTGATATGGTCTGAATTTAGAAAATTTGTGACAGACATATGCCTTAGAGGGCCATAAGCTTAGGTAGTTAGTACTGAAGGCTGGTTTTTGATGTAAGTGGCTTATTTTAGCACAATGGAGATACTTTGGAATTTGCAAAAATCCATTATTTATTAGAGTAAAACATTATGAAAGAAACAATTAAATGCTTCACAACAAATCGAAAGCACATCTTCCTAAACTATAAATAGCTACATAGTTCTAAATGGAGGGGAAGGGATGCTCTGTGGGCATTAAACAGTGTCACCAATTGTCCTCTAATAGAAAGCCCCCTTATACCTCAGAAAATATTCCATTTCCTTTTCACTGCTTCCCAATATATGATCTTTCTAGAAACATGAACTGTTACGTTGGAATAACAGAAATTCCTTGGTCCTTACAGGACTTTCTGAGTTATTTGTGGGGATGAGGCCTGGTAACTTACATTTTTAAACCTTTTATTTAATTTATTTTTTTAAAGATTTTAAAAAATATTTTATTTATTTGAGAGAGACAGAGCAGAGCTGGAGAGAGAGCACGGTGGGAGAGGGGCAAAAGGATAGGGAGTGAGAGGAGAAGCAGTCTTCCCGCTGAGTAGGGAGGCCAATCCTGGGACTCTGGGATCATGACCTGAGCTGATGGCAGACGCTTAATGACTAAGCCACCCAGGTGCCCCTAAACTTTTTATTTTAAAATAATTAAACTCATAGGAAGTTGCAAACATAGCACAAAGTATATGCTTCACCCAGGTTCCTCTCATGGTGATACCACATCTTAGCAATAGGATAATATCACAACCAGGAATCGACATTGGTACATTACTGTTAACGAGACAACAGACCTTATTTCTAATTACCACTATATTTTTTAAACCTGAGTGCATGGGTGTTTGTATAGCTGTACGCAGTTTTATCCCATGTATAGAATCATGTATCTAGGATTTTAAAGGACAACTATCCTGATGGCTGCAGTTCCCATGTTAAACATACACTCATGTGATAATTTTGTGAGAGCCCTCCAGGTTTCAAATACTCTACTTCCATAGACCTTTTCCCATGCAAATGTTTGTCTTGTTGCTCTTAAATATCATGAACTCATTCACCTTGGAGTTGCCTATATGTAAAAGTTGCTATGGAAACAGAAGTCTTGGCATTTTATAAAGCAGGATGTGACATTTGGGTGGTTCTCTATGGTTATCGGTTTGGGAATCTGTGTTGACTTTCCATATTAGTTTTAAAAAGTTCTGCAGGTAAGTGTGTTTGTCATTATAATGAGACTTGGACAGAATTTTTACCCCACCAGGACCAAGATCTTACTGAATAGTTCCTTCTACTTTCTAACACTAACAGACTTATGGTCTATTTTTGTCCTTCCATAGGAATTATCACTCTTTAAAATAACGTTGCAGAAGATGGTAATGACCCTTTCCAGGCAATTAAAATCAATCTGAACAATATAGCTCGTGATCTAATCTGATGGTTGCTACTCGCTTGGGCTGGCCTCTTCTGTGAATATAAAACAGCAGAAAAGTTGCTGATTACCAGTCGTTACCAATTCCAGTGAATATTATGAAGGATCTGGAATACAGATAAGGCCCATCTGTACCAAATTCCGATGTGTGCTACAATAGACAGCACCACTCTTACCTCTTTCCATTCCCTTTGCCTACAAAGAACGTTTATACTTATATGTTAGGTAGCTTGTTGTATTTCTCAATTATTCTTAGTGAAGCTTTGCTAGGAGTTCTTTCGTTTTGCTAAGAAAAATCAAGAACTGTGTGCAGTATCAGCTGTATAATTTTGAAATTTGAAGCTTGTAGGTCAAAGGTTATTTTTCTCACTTTCTCATGCCATTGAATAACATTTCTCTCATGTGCAATGGAAAGGTATATGTTTACATTTTGTACTAATTTATTGGATTATTTCATCAATATTAAATAAGCATCCCCCTATGGAATTGATTCTGTGGCTCTTAGTGGAAGTATTAGTTTTTAAAAGAACAGCAGAGTCTCAATATATGGGTTTTGTTTTATTTGACACAAACCACATATTCTGTGAAGGTGCTTGTAAGTGGAGGGCATATTTCCATGCAATGGGAAATTCTAGAAGACAGACATTTTTCTCTCTCTCTCTTTTTTTTTTTAAGATTTTATTTATTTATTTGACAGAAAGAAACACAGTGAGAGAGCGAACAGAAGCAGGGGGACTGAGAGAGGGAGAAGCAGGCTTCCCACCGAGCAGGGAGCCTGATGTGGGACTCGATCCCGGGTCTCCGGGATCATGACCTGAGCTGAAGGCAGTCGCTTAACCAACTGAGCCACCCAGGCACCCTGAAATTTCTCTTTTTAATCTAAAAGTAAATTGTTTTGCATTACAACTTGCTTAGAAATATCTTTTGTCATTTTTTCTAGACATTACTTATAGGGTACCTATACCTTATACCTTCCCTCTTGAATCTTCCTTTTCCCCCTTCCATTTGATTTTTAATAACCTGATTTATCCTTGTTCTTCTTCTTCCCATCCCACTCGGACCACACACACACAAACACATACACCACCAAAGACACAGACTGGAGTAAGGAATAGAATCAATACCAAATCATAAAATCCGTAAGATAAGAACTATAAATGGTAAGCATTCAAGCAGAAGAGAATGAAGTCAAACGAAGGGGAGAAATTTTGGATCATATATTGGATGAATATGCCACGTGATTCACAGTTAATCCAATCCTTGCTCCTCTTCCTTCTCAGCCTCTCTTTCCCCTTCTTTTCCTTTTCTTAGTTTTCTTCCTTGTTTGCAGGTCATATTTTTGAATTGACTCTTCTATACTGACCCCTAGTGGATAAATGTTTTCAATTGTTTCTAATTGAAAAGCTCCCATGTATTTGTTTGCAGGGTTTTTTTTTTAACAGGGGCAGAGAAGATGACTATAAACTTGATCAAATTAGATCTCAGTGCTGAGTCGGCTTGAGATTCTCTGTCCCTGTTCTTCGTCCTTTCCATTCATGCCCTCTCTTTCTAAAATAAGTGAATAAATCTTTTTAAAAAAAAAGACATTTAAAAATGTAAGTAAATATTTTAAAAATGTGAAGTCTTCACTCTTTGTTGTTTTATGAAGTAGCAGCTTTACTTTGATAAGAAGCCAATGAAATCTGAAAAGTATTACTCACCTGTGTTCCCCAAAAGCTATGGGTCAGAGGTGGGCCAGCATGGTTCTCTTCCATGCTCTTGATTAACTGGGTGCCTACTCCGGTCATGTGAGTTTTCATTCTGGGCTTCAGTGTGAAGGTCCAGCTACTGTACTAAGTGCACCGTGGAGCTCCGTCCAGCTACCAGTTTAGGGTTGCGTACCTACCCGTGTTCCTTGGTATATCAGCTGCTGATGTTTCACAGTTCATCCCTCACTGGGGACCTTCCCTTTGCAGACGGAACCATCCCAGGCAAGATTATGCCTCCTCTTGGCTGGTGCCCATGCCAATGATGGGCTGATGCCGGGGCACAAAATCCTGGTCCCTTTGCCTTAATTTAGGACAACTTGGAAAGCTGTAAAGGCTGTCCCAGCCCCAGAAAGGCCCTAGGACCAGCTGAGGTCTCAGTCGCAATACTTTTTCAGGCTCTTCCTTGGCTGGTTTATGTCTTTTTTTTTTTTGAGAGAGAGAGAGAGAATGGGTAGGCAGATAGAAAAGGAGAGAGAGAATCTCAGGCAAGCTCCATGCTCAGCACAGACCTTGATATAGGGCTTAATCTCAAAACCCTGAGACTGTGGTCTGAGACAAAATCAAGAGTCAGATGCTCAGCTGACTGAGCCACCCAGGCGCCCCATGTTCATGCCTTTTTATACTTCCTTTTGGCATTTTCTTTTGAGAGCATTCTTCAGTAAACCCTTTCTTAGATTTTATTTCTAGGAAACACAGGTTAGGAAAGGCCTTTATCTGGGACACATTTTCACAGCACAGGGCAGAAACTCAAGAGGCTTGCTTGAACTATAAAGTTGCATTTACAACGTTGGCTAGGACTGGCCGTATATCAGGTTGTTTTCACATTTCATTGGCCAGAAATCACTGCAGGGCCAATAAAGAAGGGAGGGTAAAAGTGGGTGTTTACAAATAGTAATATAATCTACCGTAGTATGCCTCTCCTAGTTGCCTACCCTTAAAGTAAAATTTTAAACATGTATACTTTTTATACTCCACCTATTCACAGGAACCATACCCCTAAATCTTATCTAATTATGAAATAAAGCTGAAAGTCTAAGATTTTATTATAGTCTCTGCATCTTACCGCAGAAGTACAAAAAATTGACCCTAATTTTTACTGACACATCAGAGCCTCTTCTAGGTCCTATCATATGTTGATATGTTAAGGGCTTGCTTATATTTTTATGGGTCATCTACATGGAAGTTATGGGAGTTGGCAGATCTTGTTGGGCCCACTTGAGTTTCTTTGCTCAAGCTTCAAGTCAGACCGGCTCAGATATTTGCACATCTAATTCTGAGGTATAGGTTGAAGAATAAATTCCCTGGTAGAAATTATTCTCATGCCAATTACATAGGTACAAGGACAAATGGAACCAAATTATTGGCCACAGTTGGATTATTGTCACTTAATGCTGTATTACACAGCCAAACTCAAAGTCAATGGCAGGAATTGCAAAGTCACATGGCCAGGGGCATAAATACAGGAAGGGTGAAGAATTTGGGCCAATAATGCAATCTGCCATACCACCAAACCTCATATCCATTAAGCATTGTCAATGCCCCCTAGATTTTAGTTGCATTTCAAATTAAGCACAGGAAATGTAAAATGTCACTTTATTGCCTATGAAAGAATTATAACTCTCTAATTGCTGCCGAAGTGAAGGAGTCCTGTGTGAAGCTCAGGAAAATATAATGAAAGCTCTCTGAGAACATACAGTCTAATTGGAAGAACTCCTGTGTATTTGGAAATCTAGTAAAAAAATATCAGGAAGTTTTGCCTATTGGTAATGTATATTCTTTCACTTCTTTTTTTTTTTCTTTTTAAAAATTTTATTTATTTATTTGATAGAGAGATCACAAATAGGCAGAGAGGCAGGCAGAGACAGAGGAGGGAAGCAGGCTCCCCACTAAGCAGAGAGCCTGATATGGGGCTCAATCTCAGAACCCTGAGATCATGACCTGAGTTGAAGGCAGAGGCTTAACCCTCTGAGCCTCCCAGGTGCTCCTATCCTTTCACCTCTTAATCCAGGCATACTGTCTGCCCTTTAATAGTTTGTGATGTTGGACACATTAATTGATTCTCCTAAGGCTCACTTTCTTCATCTGTGTAGTTGGAATATCAGTCCTGTATGGATTTGTCATAATTACTATGCAAGGTAAGGTCAGGTCCTTAAAAAAACTGAGTAGTTTTCCTACCTGTTGCTTGTAATGGTTTTACTGTTGATGTTCATATTATTCATTATATATATTTTATATATATTTATAGAATAATGGAGGTATAGTATATGCCAGAGGACAAAAGAACTGGGAAGAATGAAAGGGAACAGGTAGAACTGTCAAGAAGAATGAATAGGGAAGGCTTTATATCCATCTAGGATGAACTCAAGGTATGAAGGGCCAGAAGTCAGAGCTCAGTCTGCATGCCTGGTAAAAGTTGGACTGGAAGGTTTTTGAACCAGTGAGTCATTTTCATGCTTGTAGTTACTGAGAGTGTGTTTAAGGGAATACTTAGTGAGCAGTAATTTGTGATATGGAAGACTCTGATTTGGGCAGAGTTTAGGATACGATTAGGGCATAGAGGCAGATCTGATGCCATGTCCTGCTGTGAACCTAAAGGAATAGGAGATCAGGGAGAGGATGGGTCTAGGTAAAAATCCCTTTAAAGAGCTTTTATGTTTTGCCCCAAAATTCTTAAAAAGCATAGCGTCTTAGAATACATTTTGCCAATGGGGCTAAGAAGATTCATAGAATGCCTCAGGTCAAATACAGGTTAATGATCTAACCAGAAATGGAATCCATATTTCCCATGTCTGCAAGTAGTGTATTTTTCACTCTGGAACAGCCTCCACTTATAAGAAAAATTTATATAACTGGAAATGGGAGCTATTGCCTTATCATCCATAATGACTGTGAGTGAACTCTTTTACTCATCTCAGACCCCAAGTGGACTCACTTTTCTCTCTCTATGTGAGATCTCATCTCTAGGACTGAAATTGAGTTCACTTCTCAGGACCTCTTTCTGCTCCCACATTAGCATAACCCTCCCTCTTCCCCTATTTCCAAAGCCGGCCCTGCATGGCTCTTCAGGTCATGGACTCTTCGGTTGGCTCATTTTCCTTCTCCCTCAGGTACAGCATTTATTTTTTTTCTCTCTTTTGCTCTTTACTATAAAGAAAGGAACACAGACACTAACAGGAACTATCTACCATAGGTGCTTTCCTTACCATTGCCATACTTTAATACCTGGAATCCTCCTAATGATTTTCTTTACTTCTGTTGAAATCGCACGCATCTTTTTTAAAGTTCAGTGTAGCATTTCTCATTTGTCTCTGTGTAGTTCTAGTTTGTTTTTTCCAAAGATCTAAACCTATTATCTAATTGTTTGCTTTATTGCTGTTCACAAACTATTGAGAATCACTCACCCTTCCCTGGGGAAGGGGGAGGTTCCCTTGCATGCTATTGATGGTGGCAGGTGTGATCGGGTGACTTGCTTTGGCCAATGAAATGTGAACATTTCACATGTAGGCACTTGCTGCAGGGGCATTGGGAACCAATACGCGGTACCTTTTGTTCTTCTCTGCTTCTGAGGCCACGGAATCCCATGTTAAGGTGGACTTTCCCGGAGCCTGGGACCTGTGTGACTACCATTAGCAGAACTGTCTGTGATCTGCAATAAACTTCAAACACTAGCACAAAATATATTTCATTGTCACCAACCATGGGGGTTGGTTACTGCAGCATAACCTGATCTGTGGAGATCAATAATACCACTTCTACTTGGATCTCTCAGAGCCTTTCAGCTGCATGCAGAGCTGACTTCATGAACATCCTTGCCAAGAGTTCATTGGTGCCAGTGTTCTCCATCTTTTCCCACCACTGAAAACAACATCAGCGTCAAAGCAATTGCCCAAACCATAAACGTGGGATTTCTGTTTGACCTCTTCTTTTTGAAGCCCATATGGAATAGCACGCAAGTCTTGTTGAAACTACGCAGTTCTTGCCACCTTCAGTTCCAATAACTTCATCTAGACCCCCAGCCGCATTGTTCTCAGTTATTACCAAAGCACCCAGTCTGGTCTCCTGTCTCTGCTATCCATTCTTGATTATTTTGATCCAATTTCCAGACTGCAGCTAGTGTGTAAAATGAAATGTATTATGAAACCCTCTTTCAGACCTAAAAGAATTTCAGTTGGTGTTAGGATAAAGCCCAGATCATTTGACAGGGCTCATAGAGCCTCCATGATTTTACCCTGACTACCCTTCTGGCCTTATCATGGGGCACTTTTCCATGGTATCTCTGATTCTAGCAGGGATGGACCAGTCTTTGCATGTGGTGTGACCACTGGCTGAGTATACTTCCCTATAACCCCCACTGCTTCCACCCCCCACACACATACTTTCATACAGACACACTCACGGAGCAGCCATTGGCTCATCTTACAGGTTGCCCATGAAGTGACACTTCCTGGACAGATCACAGCTTCTGCTGTACTTTTCTATACCTATCACTCTCCTTATTTACTGTCTGTTGTCTAGATTGAGTTGTTTGAGGGCAGGAAACTTGTCTTTCTTGGCTACCCCTATATCCCAGTGCCTGAAAGAGAGTAAGCTCTTCAAAATATTGAACCAATTAGGTAATGACCACAAGTAGCCTACAAACCACTCATGATCTTTCCCCGTTTGAATTCTTGTAACTTTTTGTATAGTTTAGATTTTTCAGCACCATTTAATGTGGATTAATTATGTGCTAAGTGCTATGCTAACCACTCCATTTAATGCTTAGAATGAATGAGCAATGCAGCCACTTTTCTTATGATGTGTGTTGTATTGTCTCAACATCATTATTTCTAGATTTTTAAAAGTCTCCACACCTAGATTTTAACTCTTTGTTTGATAGCAGTTATAATACTATATCATCACTTGTCTTTGGTTTGCCCCTATAGCCCTCTAAGTTGTACAGCTGCTCTGAGTGCTGGTCACCTGTGCCTGGCACATCACCTACATCTTTGTAAGCACTCCATACATATTTAATGAATAAATAATCATACTTAAGCTCCCATTAAACAGTTGGTATTACTATTATTAATTTTATCTCTGTGCCTTACATTTAGTAAATGCCTCAGGAAGCGGTTGTTCATTGATTCTTTTATAGAATTATTATGAATTGCTTACTATATTAAGGAAGTCATGTAACTATGGGACTCAAATTGCACTGAATTCAATTATAAATGTATTTATTGATTATTTATTGCTGGGCAATACTACCCCAACATTTAACAGTGTAAAATAGTCATTGTTTACCGTTGTGTGTGAGTGGGTTGGAAATTCAAGTAGGGCACTTCAGGGACAGCACAGCTCTGATCCATGTAGTGTTGGGGGGGGGTCGGCAGGGGGAAGGTGCTTTCCCTCACAAGTCTGCCGCCTCACTGGGGTTACTGGAAATACTAGGACCTGGATGGGCTGCCCTCTCTTACGTGTCATCAGCATTTCAATAATCTGGACTTGCTTTTTTTTCTCTTACATTTCAAAAGACTAAAAGTGGAAGCTACAAGGCCTCATAAGGCCTAAACCTGAGACTAACAGAGCATCACCTCTACTCCTTTTTGTCAAGTGAAGCATGTCACAGGGCCACTCCAGGAATGAGAGAGGGAGAAACAGGCTTTACTTATTGATGGGGAGAAGCAGTATGGTGGACTGCATTGGCTGCCATCTTCCCCTACTGCATCTCCTACTCCAGGGAGGATACCTTTGGAGCCTCTAAATTTTCTTCTGGAAGTTTCCAAAATACCCTTAATTGGTATGGGGAATAGAAAAGTCTAGTTTTTAATATTTTATTATTTTTAGTATTGCTGGAGTTATCTAATTTTATGGTTATGAACAATAAACAGAAACTGATATGGATGAGTGAATTAGGTGTAAAGTGTCACCTGTGGGAGATGGCTTTTAATGTTAATACGTTTGTTTTAAGTATGTACCAATGATATTTGGCGGGTTTTAAAATTTGCATATGGAAAGTACAAATCCCTGAAGAAGAAACTCCACAGTCCACAGTAGTGCCAGATAGCAAGAAGTTCTCTTCCTCTGTGAGTGTTGCTCTAACTTTATCTGTTTTTAAAAATAAATGTGCTGATCAATGTCATGAATAATTAAGTGAAAGGAGTTGTGGGATTTGGGACTGTTTTCTCTTTAGTGATTGTAAATTCCATTTCACAAAGCCACAGCTCAGTAGCTAGGAGGAACAAAGTCTGGGTTACTCCTTATTCATTAAAAAATATAATAGTCTGCTTGATGCACTATCATTCTAGAAAGATGTTTGCTTAGGAAAGATTTTTGCTTACAGTATAGAGAATTTTCACATACCGCATTAAATCATGTGGAGAGGTTTATATGTCTAATGAACTCATTATTACAAGGATAATGATAAACTCATCTGAAATGGTTGTAAAAGGGGGTTTTCTGGTTCAGGACCAAACTAGAATAAGTTTGATTTAGTGAATCTTTTGTATAGTCAGTGTACGTTGACAGATTTCTTATATCAGAACTCTGAACTGCCTGAATGAATGGAACCCCTCCTCCTCTCATTAATTTGCTGCCCTAGAATTCTGGGTAAATGAATGGATGGAGTTTTTTAGATTGCCTAACTTCTCCCTCCAGTGTGTTTAGGAGAATTGGGGGTGGAGACCGGAATTCCAGGGGACACTTGGTTATACTTCCCTTGAAGGGAAAAAGACTAACCCCAGGTCATTTGTTATTCTTATCAATATAGTGACACATATAGACATCATGTTGAAGACATTGGAACTGTGCTTCTTACACAGTAATATTCTTCAATGACAGAATTATACCACTTCCAACTGGAAGGACCCTTTACCCAAGTTGGATGCACTTTTATTTCTTAGTAACTGACTTGTTAAGGGAATGGGATCTATTGATTTCAGTGTTGGTTGTGCATGGTTTTGTTTATTTTGTTTTTGTATACATTACTTGATACTTTTATCAGGTAGGAAATACTGTTTAGAATATGTAACTATGGTATTGTGTTTAATGTAAGTGCAAGGACTGTTGGAACTGTCCACTAGCAAACTGTCACATCGGGTGCTAGTAGCCTATTGAGAATCTGCCTGTACTTCTCAGCTTCATCTGTCACTGAGCTTGTACATTGGAGAACAGAACATTCCCTATGGAGATGAATTTCTTCTCTCCCATAGTTTCTAGGTCTTTTATCCCCTCTGTGTCCAGTATTCGAAGTGCCATCTCTCCCATACCTTTAGAGAGTGAGTTGTCAATCACTCTGTTCCAAGTTACTCCATTGTGGCTTGCTGTTGGAAGAGTGAAGAAATACATATTTGATATTTCTTTTCTGCATCAGTTTTAAGTCAGTGGTGTATCTCTATCAAGGTGGGCTTCCTTTTAACACATGCTAAAATAATAGGAACAGAAACTAATATTGATTGTATTTTCAGAAAAGTTCCAACAGGGAAGAGGGCAAAGATGAGGTTCTTAGATAGCTTCCACCGG
>PITA01013913.1:0-55642 GCA_004023965.1 Spilogale gracilis
TAAAGATTTTATTTATTTGAAAGAGAGAAAAACAGCCAGAGAGGGAACACAAGCAGGGGGAGTGAGAGAGGGAGAAGCAGGCTTCCCGCCGAGCAGGAAGCCCGATGTGGGACTCGATCCCAGGTCTCTGGGATCATGACCTGAGCCGAAGGCAGTCGCTCAACCAACTGAGCCACCCAGGCGCCCCTCATGAGGTTTTTCAAAATGCATTAGGTGTACTATTTGTTCTTCACTGCAAATTTTTTTTGTCTTCACTGCAGATTTTCCCCAGGAAATAAATACTTGAGATGGATTGATAATTTACTTTCATTTCTAAGTTCCTCTTAAATAATTTTTTTAAAAAATTTTATTTATTTATTTGATAGAGCACAAGTAGGCAGAGCAGCAGGCAGAGGGAGAGGAAGAAGCAGGCTTCCCGCTGAGCAGAGAGCTGATGCGGGGCTCAATCCCAGGACCCTGGGATCACAACCTGAGCTGAAGGCAGACACTTAACTGACTGAGCTACCCAGGCGCACCTTTGCTTAAATAATTTCTCTCTAGAATTAAGTGAAAAGGGTGGGGAGAGTGTTTCTAAATGTGTGCTATTAGTAATCTCAAATATTCTTTAAAAACAATTATAAGTAGTTGTTCCAGCTTAATATAAATTTTTCAAGTATCATAGGAATTTAAGTAATTTCTTAAGTTTTAAAATGAGGAGTTGGGACTCAAAGGTCAGTATATTTTTGATTAAGTAGAAATTAGGCAAGTATAAGTAGCCTGAATCTGGGAAGATAATAAATCTGTCTGTGTGTATCAGAATAAATTGCAAGTAGAAGAAAACCTGACTGGCAGCGGCTTTAACAAGTATGGCGTCCCGTGATTGGCCACTCCAGGAGTCCTCCAGTGGCTCAGCCCAGTAGGGCTCTGGAGCAGCATCTCTGGCTCTCTTGGCCTTTTCCTCTTGGATGCTACTGCAATTATAAGCATTATATCCATAGACAGTAGCATCCCCAACCAGAAGGAAAAGGGTATGGGAAGTGGAAACACAGGGAATGTCTCATTTTATCATCAAAAATGTCCTTATTATTGGCCAGAACTATGTCACATATTTGCCTTAAGGTGCGAAAGCAAATATGTGAGAGGAGGGAATAAGATTGCCACACTTGGCTTAGAACAGTTCTGATTCATCTCCTATGATTGAGCATACTCCTATCTTAAACAGAATCTGGGTTCTGGGTGGCTCAGTCAGTTAATCATCTCCCTGAGGTTCAGATCATGATCCCGGGGTCCTGGGATCGAGTCCCACATTGGGCTCCTGCTGTGTGGGGAGCCTGTTCCTGTTTCTTCCTCTGCGTCTGCCTGTCTTTCTCTGTCTCTCATGAATAAATGAATAAAATCCTTTAAAACGAAACAAAATCTAAGTTCTCTTAACAACAAAGAAGTTAGGAATGGCTACTGGGATAGGCAACCAACAGCATTTGTTACCATATAATTACTTTTCTTCTAACTGCTCTATGATTTAGTTATTCATATGACCTGGTTTATGTGTTTAGTTTATCATGGGATAATTTTGTCTCATGTATTCCCAGCTGGCAAGTGGTGAGATGAGACACAGAGTCTCTAACGATTTCTTTTCCTACAAAATACAATATGAATGTTGAAATGAAAATCTGTAAGGAGGCTATCTTTGCCTGACATTGCTTTGGAGGATGAGTTTGGTTCATTGATAATCTTAATCTGTACTATGATACTAATATTTTCTCTATATATTTCCTATCCAGCTATCTGTTAAAAACAAAAGCCATAGTAAATGCATCTGAGATGGATATTCACAACTTGTCTCTACCAGAAAAAGTTGCAGAGGTAAATTTCATGATGTTTGGATGTTTCCTGTAATACAGGCATACCTCAGAGGTATTGTGGGCTCAGTTCCAGACCACCACAATGAAACAAATACCTTAAAAGCAAGTCAGATCATTATTTTGGTTTCCCAGTGCATATGAAAGTTATGTTTACACTATACTGTAGTCTACTAAGTAGCGTTATGCCTAAAAAAACAATGTACATACCTTAATTAAAAAATACTTTATTGTTAAAAATGCTAACCATGATCTGAGCTTTTGAGGAGTTGTAATTGTTGATCACAGATCACCCTAATATATATATATAAATGAAAAGTTTGAAATATTCTGAGAGTTACTAAAATGAGATAGAGCCATGAAGTAAGCAAATGCTCTTGGGAAAAAAAGGCCAATAGCCTTTTCTCACACCGGTTGCCACAAACATTCAGTTTGTGGAAAACACAGTATCTTTGAATTGCATTGAAGCAAAGCACAATAAAATGAAGTATGCCTGTATAGACACTGCCTGGCAGTTTATTCCAATGAATTTGGTGATGATGAAATGTTGTAATAGTCCAATAATCCTTTATACTTAGGATTTGACATTCCTTATTGAATTTGTAACAGAAGGCTGGATACTGTAAGGTCCAGTTCAAGAGGAGGAAGAAAGCTGCTTAGCTCTTTGCATGTCCTGTACTCTCCCCTCTGTGCTGGGAATGGACACCGTCATCTTTCTTAGATCTGTCTGTCCTTTCTTTCTTTTCTGTCTTTATAAAAAGATTTTATTTTTAACTCAACATGGGGCTTGAACTACAACCCCGAATCAAGAGTCATAGGCTCCTCAGAGTGAGCCAGCCAGGTGCCTCAGATCTGTCCTTTCCATAAGCACTTCTATGTTTAGCTGTCTCAGGAAAGAGTGGTGAAATGATCATCAGGAATTCTTATTTAAATGGGTTTTCCTAGTGGTTGATAGCTTTGAAGTTGAAAAAAGCAACTTTGTTTTGGTAGCTTAGCGTCATCTCTTTCTCAATGGAGGAAATTTGGCTATAACTTTACTACCCTCAGAAGACCAACCTTAGAATTTATTGTTCATTTTGTTTTTAGTATTGTTAATAGTTTATTCCTTGCTCGTTATACATTTTCAACCAACGGCATGTATTTTCCAAAGTTTAAATATCTTTTAGGACAGGGAAGAATGATTTTGGGGGGTGTTTTGCATAGCTCATGAAACCATGTTCTAAGCCAGGTGTTGGCAAACTTTTTCTGTAAAGGACCAGATGAAAAATATTTTCAGTTTTGTGACCATTCATTCTCAAGTACTCCACTCTGCCCTTGTAACGCAAAAGCAGCTGCAGCCAATATGGAAACGGATGGGTGTGGCTGTGTTGCAATAAACTTTATTTACATAAATGGGCAGGAGGGTATCCAGTCACTGTGAGCCAACCTTCACTCTAAGCACCCAAGTTGATGAGAGGGGTCAGTAACTATTTTCAGTGGTATGGGAGATAACTTTTGGAATGGCAGCCTGAGGAACTCCATGGGCACACCCCCCCCCCCCGCCCCAGCAAAACTGCCATAACTGAATAAAATTACAAAGGAAACAACCATTTTAAGTCTTAAGAAATCTTCCTCAAGACATAAAGCACATGAAAGGACATTTAATTGAAAACCTACAAAACCTCTGTAAGAATAGTGGAAGTCTGTGGCATTTGAGCCTGCTCCCTCCCTCTCATGCCTCTCTGCCTCCGAGGAAGGGAGGCTCTGGGCAGCTATAGCCAAGAACACAGGGATCAGTTTTTTTGCTCTAGCTTCCTGCTGAGGGTCGTGATGTCTTCCCAGGAGGGGCAGGCTATCAGTAATTCTCATCAGATTCTCTATTCCTGTCAAAAAGGGCCACTTACAGGTGCAACTTCTACCACCATCATAGCCGGCTAAGAACTAGGAGCCCATTCATCCTCGCCTTAGCAATGGCTGAGATAATAAGCCAAGAAGAACAGAAGTTGGCACCTGTACCAGCACTCTGCTTGTAAAGCAAGGGTGTCCTTCCCAGAGACACCGCTGTGCTGGAAGAGCCAGGCTAAGAGGCAGATCATAAAAACTGTTCCCTTTCCTCCACCACACAAGGGAACTGCTGCCCAAAACAGTGGAGATTCTGAGGTAAGCAATTAAGAGGAAGCTGGTAGTTCCATGTTAGCAATAAACGAAGCCACAGATTAGTTAGAAGGTTATCAGACCAGAATTAGGGGAGAGACAGCCCAGAGGAGCCCTCTTGGGGTCAGAACAAGAGAATGGCTACGAGTCTTTTAAAGACTATTCCTCCAAATGGGGTGGGGGGGGGTCCTGAATTTAACTGGCTTAGACTGTTGAGCAATTTACATTCCAGGGCACTGTCAAAAACTCTAGGGCAGTCAGTACAGCAATTGGTGAAGGCGAACAGCTTGACCGAGAGATCAGGAAACACGGAAAGAGTCTGCTGAAACCATGGTCCTTCCAGGTGACTGTACATGCTCAAGGCTGTGTTCTCTGAGGACTGATAGCAGTCTCATAGGGTGGGGAAAATAGTTATCACTGAATAGCCTAGCTAGCTCACTGAAACAGGTTAAGTAGACAATAATAAGCTGAGTAATGGGTGTTTAATATCCAGAGTTGCTATGTTACTTAAAATGTCCAGTTTGTGGAGTGCCTGGCTAGCTCAGTTGGTGGATGTGTGACTGTTGATCTTGGGCTTGTGGGCTCCCATGTTGGTTACTTAAAACAGTAAAAAAAAAAAAAAAATTTTTTTTTGCAAATGTCTAGTTTGCAGCAAAAACTTAAAAAACACTCAAAAACTAGAAAACACTCAAAGAGGAAGATATGACCCATACATGGGAAAAAAAGTTGGCCTCTAAAACTGCCTGTGAAAGGGCCCAGAAATAGGTCCAAAAAACTAAAGGAAACTGCTTAAAGAAGTCAAGGAAGGTATGATGACAATATTCATCAAATAGAGGATATCCTTGGGGTGCCTGGGTGGCTCAGAGGGTTAAGCCTCTGCCTTCAGCTCAGGTCATGATCTCAGGGTCCTGGGATGGAGGCCCACATCGGGCTCTCTGCTCAGCAGGGAGCCCGCTTCTTCCTCTCTCTCTCTGCCTGTCTCTCTGTCTACTTGTGATCTGTCTCTCCCTCAAATAAATAAATAAAATAAAATCTTTAAAAAAAAATAGAGGATATCCTGAAAGAGTCAGAAATTATTAAAAAAAGAAACAGTTGGGGCACCTGGGTGGCTAAGGTGGTTAAGTGCCTGCCTTCAGGTCAGGTCATGATCTAGCCCCACATCAGGCTCCCTGCTCAGCAGGGGGTCTGCTTCTTCCTCTCACCCTCCTCCCTCTTATGCTCTCTCTTATTCTCTCTTAAATAAATAAAATATTTTTAAAAGAAAAACAAAAATTAAAAACCAGTTGTAAATCCTGAAGTTAAAAAGTATAATAACTAAAACGACAAATTCACTCAAGGGGCCCAACAACAGATTTGAGTCTCCCAGAGAAGGAAACAGTAAGTTGGAGATAGGCTGATGAGATTATGGAATCTGAAGAAAAAAGAATGAAGATTGAACTGAGTTTAAGACATCTCTTGGGCACCAGCAAGTGTACCTAAATATTCTTTGATAAAAAGAATACATACCAAAGGAGTAGAGAGAAGTAGAAAAATATTCAAAGAAAAAATAGTAGAAAAATTCCCATATTTGATGGGGAAATTCCCATATTTAATTTACATACCCAAAATCTCAACAAGCCCATTTAGGATAAACACAAAGATACATATCCCAACATATCATAGTAGAGGAGGAAATAAAATGTTGAAGGCAATAGAGAAATGATTCACCACATCCAGGGGTATTCCAATAAGACTAAGAGGCTCTAGAGTTACCTGTTTAAGCAGCATTTCCTGAGAATTTTGATTATTCTTGTATCTTATTTAATAATGAAAAGATTTAGTATATGGTGCAAATTATGTCAGAAATAAGATTTTTTTGTTGTTAACCTGATTTCAACAGAAGATTGTTAACTGTAATTCTGTATTCAGTGATAACTATTTCCTAAGCACATGTTGTATGCTAAATAATACCATTAAGTTTGGTTCTTGATTTAACTATTCTTAGGTGAAAGAACTATTGAAAATTAACTAATTACCAGAAACACAGGTTTGTTTGTTTTTTTTAAGATTTTATTTATTTGACAGCAAGAAACACAGCTAGAGAGGGAACACAAGCAGGGGGAGCGAGAGAAGGAGAAGCAGGCTTCCCGCTGAGCAGGGAGCCCGATGTGGGATTTGATCCCAGGTCTCCAGGATCATGAGCTGAGCCGAAGGCAGTCGCTTAACCAACTGAACCACCCAGGTGCCCTGAAACAGGTTCTTAACCCAACAACCAGGGCTACTTTTGAAGGTCATTAGCAGAATATTGAAGAAAAGCATTTGTTACTGTGAACAAAGGAGGAGAAAAGTTAGATTCTTGCCACTAGAAATGGAGAAGACCAGTTGATGCTGCTCTCCACAAACGTTCTTACCCCACCTCATTCTTGTCTTCCTTCCTAATATTTGCCATTTAAACCTGGTGAAAAGGTGTAGGAAGGAAGGAGACCGAGAAGCAGTGATGCTCAGTAGTGACTGCCTTTTTTTTTTTTTCTTTTTAAGATTTTCTTTGTTTGACAGAGAGAGCCAAAGAGAGAACACAAGCAAGGGAAGTGGGAGAGGGAGAAGCAGGCTTCCAAAAACAGGGATCCCAGGACCCTGGATTATGACCTGGAGCCGAAGGCCAGATGCTTAACTTAGCCACCCAGATGCTCCAGGCTATATTTTTTCATATGAAACTTTGTATCTGAGGATCTTACTGTGCTCTGGGTTTGTTACATAAAGTTCTTTCAGAAATAGGAAAGCATATTTATGTAATATGTTGAGACATTGCCAGTTCTCAGTCACTAGTTTAAATTTGAAGTGGCTGGAATGCCTGGGTGGCTCATTCGCCTGAGTGTCTGCCTTCGTCTCAGGTCATGATCCCAGGATCCTGGGATTAAGTCCTGTGTCGGTCTCTGTGCTCAGCAAGGAGCTTGCTTCTCCCTCTGCCTGCTGCTCCCTCTGCTTGTGCTCTCTGTCAAATAAATAAATCTTAAAAAAAAAAAATTAATTTGAAGTGCCTTCTAAATCACCAAATTGAGTGTTAAGATGCCCTGATACAGGGCTACCTGGGTGGCTCAGTCAGTTAAGTATCTGCCTTTGGCTTAGGTCATGATCCCAGGGTTGTAGGATCCAAGACCCCATCAGCTTTCTGCTCAGCAGGGAGCCTGCTACTCCGTCTCCCTCTGCTTGTAACTCTGCCTACATGTACTTGCCTCTCTCTCTCAAATGGATAAATAATAAAATCTTAAAAATAAAAAAGATGCCCTGATACTTGTTCATTTTTCTTCCCAGCTGAAAGAGAAGATAATGTTAATACATACTCAGTTACATTCACTGATGAAGATTCTGAAGGAAGTAACTCCCGACCAGCCCAAGCCAGAAAACTGATCCAGAATTAAAGCTTAAGTATCAAGTTCAGACATTATTACTATCTTCTATCAACAGGTGCTGATTTCCAAATGATTTGTGAAGCCGCTTCTAAAAGATGAGAAACTAAAGAAGCTTCTGTCCAGGTTTTATAGCTATTTGCCTTACGAACATATTTTAGCTTGTCAATGTCATAAATTTATTTCTGAAAACCTATTTTACTGCAAATTTATGTTGATTAGGAAGCAGTGTCCTGTGAATGGTCTGATATAAAGATGCACGGTTGTTAAGAAAATAGAGTTGTATTTGGTGTTGACTACTGTTATTTCTACATGGAGTAGTAGTTATGGTGAAGACTGAGAAATTTATTCCTTACGTGAAATATAGGTACATACATATTCTGTAGATAATACTCAATAAACTAACTGGATAATATACAATTTATTTTTCTCTTTTTATTTTTAAACTGGGTAATAAGGAGAGGAATGATAATGAGAGGTAACTGGGGTAATGAGAGGAATGCTAAATATCAAACATTCATCAAAATGCTGTTTTTCCATGTTTTGCTTTATGTACCATGTAGGCTCAGTACCTTATCATACTATTCATTTAATAAAAGTATACTAACTTCTGGGGATAAAAGGTAAGAGAAAGCAAAAAGAGCCACTCCACCTGCACAGAGTTTATAATCTCATTAGAGGTGGACATTCAAATAACCACGTGAATACATGTGAAATTATTACTTCGTCTTGAAGAAAGAGGACATAGAGCTATAAGCACATATAGCAGGTAAGAGACCTGGACGGGGGGCCAGGGAAGGCCGTCTGAGGAAGTGACATTTCAGCCTTGGTCAGAAACAGTAGGAGTTAATTAGGGAGTGGAGGGGGAAACCTGTGCAAAGGCCCTTAAAGGAAGACGTGCAGGAGGTGCACCAGTGGCCAGAAATCAAGAGGGTGCCAGGACTTACTGGCCTCCTGAAGCGTATTTGTTTTTATCCCAAGAACAATGGAAGCTCTTGAAGTATTTTGGAGGAGACCACCTATGGCAGGATTGGTTTCACTTTTGTAGAACTTCGTTATGGTTGTCGTGGGGAGAATGGGTTTACACGGGCAGCAGGCAGACCGCTGAGGGGCTGGCAAGAGCACAGTCCAGACAAGATCTAGCCAAGTGGTGGTGCATAGAAAAGTGGACCTGGCTCGGTTGTGAGGAGCCATTTTCTCATTCTTCCCATTCTTTCCACTTTATACTGCATTAAAGCCATTTCCCTTTAAAATATTTTAAACAAAATTCTAATTTGCTTTATGCTTTTGAGTTGCAAATTTGATTCCGTAAATAAGGGTGAAGATTCTGAAAACTAATAGTACCAGAAAAACTCTTACTTTCTACTCCTAAAGAATGGACCTAGTAAGTTAATAGTATATTGAATCATCCTGGGGTTTTTATTGTCTGTGGGCATGTGCTTAACGTAGCTGTTTTCCTTAACCGGAAAATTAAATGCTTGAACTTAACATCAAATTAACCTGGCTGATTTTAAATAGTTCCCCCCACCAAATAGAAATTGCATACTTCCTCTAGAAAAAAAATTCATAGAGATGTAAGACAATATAAAGGGTGTAGGGTACCCTTGCCTTTCCATTCTTTTTTTTCTTCTGTTTTTAAATTAAAGGTTCATCCACACCCCTGGGGACTTTTTTATTTTATTTTATTTATTTATTTGACAGAGTGTCATCACAAGTAGGCAGAGAGGCAGGCTGAGAGAGAGGAGGAAGCAGGCTTCTCGCTGAGCAGACAGCCTTAATGTGGGCCTTGATCCCAGGACCCTGAGATCATGACCTGAGCCAAAGGCAGAGGCTTTAACCCACTGAGGCACCCAGGTGCCCTTGCCTTTCCATCTTAGGCATAGGATGACATGCTGGGAAGCCAGCAGGCTCTGGAACCAAACTATTTGGATTCACGTTGTGATTTGGATATTTATTAGCCATGAACATGAATTTATTTCAACTCTTCTTGTTAAAATAGGGATTAACAACTAGGGTTGGTTTTTCCTTTACTGGGGACAACATCCATAGACATTCAGAATGGTGTAGCATTTGACATACCATTGAAGGCTGTCCCCAGCCTTCTAACAAAACTAGGCTGTCCCAAATCCCTGGTAATAGAATTCTTTACTTTTATACCAAAATTGGGAAAGTCCCCAAATCCACATGTGTCATGTGCATAAGCTGACTTCAAGAAGTCCATGCTGTGAGACCTGTAGTTCTTTTTTTTTTTAAAGATTTATTTAACACAGAGAGAGGTCACAAGCAGGCAGAGATAGCAGAGGAAACAGGCTCCCCACTGAGCAGAGAGCCAGACGCAGGCCTCGATCCCAGGACTCTGGGATCATGACCTGAGCCGAAGGCAGAGGCTTTAACCCACTGAGCCACCCAGGCGCCCGAGACCTGTAGCTCTTAATAAGGTGGTCTAAAATGAGAGAACACATCAGCAGGGCCTAGAGTGATTCCATGTGTGCTGCGTGTTATTCATGACAGGATCAAGCATGCTTTCCTTATGGAGCAGAAAATCACTGTGAAAGTGTTAAAGGCACAAAAACAGAGTCAGAAAGCTAAATTTAAAAATGAAGCTTCTTCGAATAATTAAAAATTCAATAAGCTTGTTAAAAAAAAAAAGCTCGGGGGGCCTGGCTGGCTGGCTGAGTCAGAAGAGCATGCAACTCTTGATCTTGGGGTTCTGAGTTCGAGTTCCGCATTAAGTGTAGAGATAAATCAATCTTTAAAAAAAAAAACAGGTATAGTGAAGATTAAATGAATTAATGAATATATCTAATGTAATTACAGCAGTGCTTAGCACATACTAGGTGCTCAATAATCTTTATGCGTGTGGATATACATATGTAGACATAAAACAAAGGCAGTTTTACATATTTTTCTGCAGCCTGCTTTTTATACAATAAATGTCACAACATTCTATACCAGCCCATACACAAACTACCTCATTTGTTTTAACATCTGCATGATTTAGTGATGTGACTATATCAGAACCTAACCATTCTTGTATTGGATTCTTGTACCTATCTTTGCAGATCTGTACTGGTATTTCTGTAGGAGTGATTCTTAAAGTGGGAAAGTCAAAGAGCATGTTTATAACTTTGATATTACACCTTCCATAAATGTTACACTAATTAAGTCTCACACATGGTTGACTTTTTTTTTTTTTTAAGATTTTATTTATTTGACAGAGAGAAACACAGCCAGAGAGAGAACACAAGCAGGGGGAGTGAGAGAGGGAAAAGCAGGCTTCCTGCCGAGCAGGGAGCCCGATGTGGGGCTCGATCCCGGGTCTCCGGGATCATGACCTGAGCCGAAGGCAGTTGCTTAACCAACTGAGCCACCCAGGTGCCCCACATGGTTGACTTTTTGAACCCATCCTTTTAAAGGATCCTTTAGATGGTTTAAGAGTTCCTATGAAAGTCTTTCAAACATCAATGATTGATATTTACAGATACTAAGTCTACTTTGCTACAGTTTGATATCATTTATCACTGTATATATGTTGAATAAAAGTATCTTCAAAATTCCCTAGTTATGTAAGAGAATAAAACTGCATACTTAAGTTCTTCCTAAGTTGTAAACTTTTAAGCTCCTGAGTTAACAGCAGAGACTATCTCGATTTCTGTAACCCTGATATCTACCACAGTACCTGGGAGTGTTATACCAGTGTGTGCTAAATGATTAGTCATAAATCATAGGAAGGAACTATTACATTAGTAATCATACCACAAAAACCACATAGCTTTTGTTTCTCTCCACTTGACAGTAGCCAGTCCCAAGTTTGTAACATTTACTTTCTTACTTTAAACTTAAAAGACTTTCCCCTGAATCAAGAAGGATCTCTTTTTTTTAAAGATAGGCTCCATGCCCAGCCTGGAACTTAAATTCACAACCCTCAGTTCAAGACCTTGGATAAGGGGCGCCTGGGTGGCTCAGTTGGTTAAACGACTGCTTTCAGCTCATGTCATGATCCTGGAGACCCGGGATCGAGCCCCACATTGGGCTTCCTGTTCGGCGGGAAGCCTCCTTCTCCCTCTTTCAGTCCCCCCCTGCTTGTGTTCCCTGTCTAGCTGTGTTTCTGTTAAGTAAATAAAATCTTAAAAAAAAAAAAAAAAGACCTGAGATGAAATCAAGAGTCAGACAGTTAACCCACTGAGCCACCCAGGCTTCCAAGGACCTCTTTAAGATTTTATTTTTTTTGTCAGAGAAAGAGCACCTGAGCACAAATGGCGAGTGGCAGGCAGAGCGGGGAGAAGCAGGCTCATGACCAGGGCAGGATCAGGACCTGAACTGAAGGCAGCAGCTTAACCTACCGAGCCCCCCAGGTATCCCTCTTACTTATAGTGCCAAGCCTCTTTAGTTAGGCTAGCTAATACTAGCTAATATTCAGTGTAAAGACATTTAAAATGATTTATATATATTTTAAATAGGAAGGATTCCCTGCAATAGTTTAAATATTATATTTAGCTCACAATTTCCTTATCAGAAACTAAACCTTTGGGGTGCCTGGGTGGCTCAGTTAAGTGTCTGCCTTTGTCTCAGTATGGAGCCTCCATGTCAGGTTCCCTGCTGAATGGACAGTGTTTCTCCCTCTGCCTATCACTTGTGCCCTCTCTCTCAAATAAAATCTTAAAACAAAAACAACTAAACATTTGCTCATACTTAACCCCAAAGGTAAATGGAATGCCTCTTTGTTCACATAGCTACCACTCCCCTTGGACTACGGCAGAGACTGCTACAACGTGGTATCAACACCCAGATCTTTGGTCCTGGAGCCTACCTCAGCCCAGGTCTCTGGTTTGATTCCTCCCATCTTAGTAATCTACTCTATTATAAGTTACCCATTTTGGGTGCCTGGGTGGCTTTCAGTTAAGCATCTGTGCTCAACTTAGGTCACGATTCCAGGGTCCCAGGATCGAGTTCCACATAGGGCTCCTTGCTTAGTGGGGACCCTGCTTCTCCCCCTGCTTATGCTCTCTCCTCCCTCTTACAAATAAAATCTTTTTAAAAATTAGTTTAAAAAATTACCCATTCCAAGTAATGAGTAACACAATGAAGTTTCAGTGCATTCTCAGCTCATGCTGCTTTATTGCCAAAATATATATACACAAACGTGCACGCGTGCACGCACACACACACACAGGTGCAGAGTTTCCAACTTGTATAGCAGTTCCCTTTTACATGAAAGAATAAAATTTCTGAAATCCCAAGGATGCATAGATTAAAAAGCTGCCGTTTGTATTACTTTATAAACATTCAGTGAAATTCTTTTTAACATTATATACCAATGGTGTAATGAAGAAAATACAAAACAGCAAGTAAAAACAGTGAGCAACAACTGTACAGCAAATAAAAACATGTGAATGATACTCTAATGAGACTAAGTGACGGGTGGTTTTAAGGTAAGTGCCAAGAGCATTACTGTTGTTTAAGGACTGACGAGAATGTACTGGCAGAATACCACTCTTATCTCTGGGAGGAAAACTGATGGCATGGCATACTATCAGCAAGGGAAACAAAACCTTTTCAATTGTCAGTAACCTTATGGTATCTATTTTGATTTTAAAGGAGGTTTACGAGTAAAAGTTCCAAGAAATCTGTGATGTTTGGTGTTTTAACTATATGCCTTTGTGGAATAATGGACACAGAGTTGAGAGAAACTCCTTTGTATCTTTACTGGTTTCATCAGTTGGCAGACATAATAAGTGGCAAGGAGAAAATTTACAAATGGGAAATAATCATCTCACTTCCTGTCCTTAAGTGGAGACTAAACAGTGCAATGACTGTAAATCTAATTCAGTTCTCAACTACTAGAAAGTTACCACTTACACATTCCCAAAGGCATTTGGAGTGAAAGCCCACAGCAAAGGAAACAGGTTAAAATGACTTAAGAAAAATTATTTTTCAATTATTGAACATGAAACCTGAGCGGAGCCTAGTGAGAATCATCTGGTCTAACTCTGATGAATTCCATTTGTATATTCTTTGTCATGATCACTTACATTACTTAACAGGGTTATTTCAAAGCCAGGAATCTTTTCAAAAATTTTAAGCTACCACAATAAACTGACCTATTTTCTTCAAAGTAAGGAAATAAGTAGCAGGTTTTTCTTTTTTTCAAAAGTGGGAAAACCTGCAGTTTACCTGGCATCAGAAGCACTGGCAACATATTATGCAGTCAGCAAAATACCATGGATAAAGCCCTGGCTATAAAATTTTAAAAACAAAACTTAAATAATACAGTAACAAAAGAAAACCCAAACCAAAGATTTGTCAGTATTTTTAGCACTGTTTCTACAAAATGGAGCAGTCTCCTTTGCTGCAGGGAACCTTTATGGCTGGCCAGTCCCAGCAGCATCCCGAAGAGTTGGCTGGTTATCTGAACATCCTGGAACATCTGAAATCTGTGCATACTGATTCCATTCACTTCCAAGATACTAGTTTTAAGAGATCCAAACATAAGCCACATAAATTTTATCAAACCTCATACTTAGTTATTTTATATACTCTACACTGGTAATTCCCTACTATCCTACTCTTTCTGAAACTCTGCACCTTTCTGATTATTATAGCCATAGCAGCTTATTCATTCAACATGCTTAGTTTGTGCCTTTGTTTTGCTTTTAAACATGCTTGGGGACTAAGGGAACCAGGCAAGAGGTCAGAGGGTGAGCACTATCATGCTCTCTATTCCTGACAGTTTGAATGTCTTATGGTTGCCCCTGTTTATCTTCTAGCTCCCATTTTCAATGGAAGTTAAGATAATCTTTAATTAGAAAATGAAAATAATCCAAACAGTAAATTCAGACTATTGATTTAAGTCTCTATTGCTTCATTAATAAATGCATATATATATCTATATCTACTAGTCACCACATAACACGGGACATTTTCAATCATGCATTAGAATATCAGTACTCTAAAATCAGAGTTCCGGGCCTGCCACTATTGCTTGCACTTTCATTCAGTCAGTTTTAAGAAACATGCAGAAAAGACCTGCTGATTCAGAGGAATTAAGGGAAGTAACAAGGATGCATGCAAAGTTTTAACTGAAAATGTGGGTTAATAAAGTGATTGCTCAGAAATGCAGGCAGGGCAGGTGCTCTACATCACAATGCTGCTTCGGAAGGAGGGACAAAGTCACACACACAAAGGTTAAAATCAGGACCATTATTTAGTTACAAAAGGCTTAACTGCGAATGCTGGCCCTTCTGGGTAAAGAATGATGTAAAAACTCTGGGAAAAGAAAGAGAATTGAGAGATGGACAGTCTTTTGGAGCAGTAAGTTTTCTTGGCCATTTATTAACAGCTGTAGCATAGAAGAGCATCGGTGGTGTAAAGATGGTGAAGATGCTCTTAGGCAGAATGGTTTCTGATTCACATTAATGAACTTTAGCTGCACAGCCCCCTGGAGAAAAGGAGTTTATGAACAGCAGAGCTGATATAATGTAAACTCAAAATTAATGCCCTGAAATTTAGCATAGACTCCTGCTTTTCAAAATGATCAGCCAAGGGATTCTTCCAAATAGGGTATGGTTAATAGCCAAGCAATGTTCTGAATAAACTAGAAGCAATTTGCTTGCACCAGCAGCACCATGAGAATGTAAACTCCTGGAGGCCAAGGGTCTCTTCATATTTTGCATATCACAGGTACACAAAAGAGTAAACATGAGACCACAACAACATTGAAAAGTAATAACTGCATACTTAGAAACTATAAAACTTGTAGCACATTTTAGCATTTATAACTATTAAGGGTAGTCTTTATTAAGTAACTAAATTGTTGACATCACTATAATACACAACGGTGTCATGATCGTGCAGATGACTGAATATTGCTTGGTTATTCCAACGTCTCTAACACCAACCGATGGCGTAGGACATTTAAAGAGGAGCTATAATCAATTTAATATAATAGCCTTCTCTCTATCCTCTGGAGTTGCCATAGAAGAATTAAATATTCAAGAGGCACTATTTTTTTTAAAAAAAATCCACTCCACTTTTAGGTTTTCCCCCCCGGGAAAGCAAGGGAACACAGACCCAATCTTTTGAGGGGCTTCCAGGTGCTAAATGGCCAAAATGAACACAAGGTAAAAGGGGGTAAGAAGTCAGCTTCCATTTCACTATTATATCCTAATGTGAGGTGTGAGATTCCTCAGATCAAGAAACTAGTTTGCTGGGCTCTTATTAAAGAGTCACAGACCAAAGTCCTCACCACATGTATATGAGACAAGGTCTATAAAACCAACATGCTGTCTTTGGCTATTCCCTTCAATTCTTTGCTTTAAATCTTTACATTCTAACTCCCCTAAACTAACCACAGGCATAAGGAAAAGCCAGCTATCCAAGTTCTTGGTTTGTTTTTAATGCGCGCGCACACACACACACACACTTCCATTCTTAAAATGCACCCAGAGAACTAAAGGAGAAAAGAAAAGGTGGCAGAGCACAAAGCAGGCTCTTCTATAAATGCCTGTTGCTGAGAAGTACATCACAAGGAAAATCCCCACACAATGGCTTCAGTGCGGCTACATCAATAGGAGTGCATTTGTTTCCAGGTGAACCACTAGAAAAATTTCATTCAGTGGCCCTAACAATCTGCTTTAGGAAACAAATAGGGTCTCTAACCTTTAACTTACACAAAAGCTGCTATTCCTTACACAATGATATATTCATATACATTCAGTCTTTAAAGTACCTTTTATATGTTCTTTGCCTGAAACATCTTCCTCTTGTGCAACTCTGTTGATCAGAGTTTCACCAACTCAAGTAGTAATATTTATTCTATTGTACAACTTTGTTAATACAATTTACTATACATGCAAAACTGTTATTGCTACTAAGATTCTACCTCTTGAAAATTATTATTCGTTTTATGGCTTTTACTTTTTTTTTTTTTTGCAATAGGAAATATCCTTTCCTATGTACTGTGCTATTTTGCATTCATTACCTTTTTGGAGGTATTTAAAAAAAATATTTAAATGCATTTTGGAAATGGATTCTCCCAGGCACTAAACTACTAGAGCCAAGAGTATGACCACTGGAAGCATACTCGGAGAATCTAAAGCTCGTCCCCGGATATCTGCTGCTGCACAGTCTATTGTCTGAGCCTGCTTATGTACAGGAGACACCACGTTAGTTTTGCATTTCATATCATGGTAACTGTAGAATCTGGGTCAGTAAATCCTGAACTCTCCTAATACTGAGATTTAAAAATCACCTCAGAAAACGGCCCTTTCCAAGGTCAAAAGGCAGCTTTTAGAGGTAGGAATTTCTTCTCCACAGGAAGCTATCTTACACTTTCAGGACGAAACAACTTTTATTTTTACAAGCAGAAAAAAGTGAAAGCTGTCTGAGGTGGCTTACTATAACCTAGCAAGAGAGACAGTTATTATGTGGCAATCTGCTTAGGCTCCACCTAGCTACATTCCAATTCTCGTGAAAAGGTCTGGAATCCCATCAACACACAATTCGGATTGTGAAACAGGAAAAGCCCATGACAAATTAATGCAGGACACTGAACTACTGACCAGCGTTCTTTCAGAACAATGGGCATGCCACAGGCAGGAAATGTAAATGGTCTGCAGGTTAGAAAAGCACTTGACTAACACAGCATCTCAGTAAGACATGCAAAACAAAAAATAATTTCTTGATGCAAAAGGAGTGGATGAAATAAAAAACTTACAAGACACACCATGTGAAAACAGCATTAAGAACAATCTCATCTTGAACTAAGAGACCAAAGCAGAATCATGAAATGGGGCCTCATTTTGATTTGAGGTTTCGTAAGACACGAAGGCAGCTGGCTTCCAGCTACAGCGGAGAAAGCTTATAAACTGTCCTCAAACACAGTATTTCACACTGTGAAACCACAGTTCTATTCATAAATGAGTCTTTTTGGCCTTAATCTCCTTTCCCCAGGGAGAATATCATGATTCTGATATTTATGAAAAAAGAAAACATCTCAATTTTCCACTCATTTTACGCTACTGGTTATTATCAATAATTCATCCTGAAGTTTAAATTATTACTAGGCTCATGCACTAACCCCTAACATGGCACTACAATATGCTACCAAGCACTAATGCTTACAAAACTATACACATCTCAAAATGGAAGACATTGGTGATTTTGTTGTTCTTAAACAACTTGTAACATTTGTCCACAAGTATTAAAATATACATATATATATATATTTCTATTGCACATATCCCATTTTTAACTTTTTAAAAGAAAAACTGCAAGATGACATGGATGAGCAAAGGGAAGGAAGTAGACACAGCTACTGATTAAGGTGTATAGTCCTGCCTAAAATTACAACTTTTTCCATCAAGAACAGGACAAAATAGCCCAAGGGGAAAATGCAAGTGTATTAAGTAAACACTGGGCTAGTCTAACTGGCATAGACCCATTTTGTTAGATGCTTTCTGGTGACGACCACCAAAGATGCAAAGAACAACTTGAACAAGAGCACTGAACAGTGTTTTTTCTTAAGCTGTGAAATAAAAAATACAAAGCAACTGGAGAAGATGAGTCTGACATACACTCCAGCAACTAGGCCAGAGATAGTTTCACCAGTGCCGACAGTATAAAGTCCCTATCCCCTGCAAATGGTCCTACCCAAAACACTGCAAAAAGGACACAGGGAAGATGGATTACAATGGGACTCATGTCTGGAGGTTCCTTTCTGTCTTTAACAATTCCAAAATAATAAGAGAAAATATCAGGAAGTTGGCTGAGAAGTTATTTAGAGAAACATTTAAGTTACCTTTATCCAAAGTTACTTCTACACTGTCCCACCACTCAGTATTTGCTCCTTTTCAAAGGAAATATTTATTTATATTATGTAATTATTTCCCTAAAAAACTTTCTTATGCCAATTCATATAGGTTGACCAATTTAACTGATCACTAAGAGTGCTCAACAGTTCCCACTGTGGCAACTTCACTGCTAAGTTTTGGTAAATTTACCTTAAGTTTTTAGCATCACAGCATGTGTGACCCTAGGCAAATTCCCTAAATCACAGATATGACCTAAGACAATTTGTTCTTAACTGCATCTAAGAAGTTTCAAATTTTTTTCACCAAGACTCAGTTTCTTTCTTCTTATGCAAAGACCCACAATTCATACAGTGGTCCTCTGTTGATCTGGAAGCAAGAATAGCTTTACATTACAGTCTGTTCATCACATGGTGTAAGTTTTACAGAGAAGAAGGAAGATCCATATTTTATCGAACTATTTTTCTTGTTTGCGGTGTTTTCCAGACCACAAATTTCTTCTAAACCAACCACAAATTTGGGAACACTGCCACTGAAGTCCATTCTCTGATAAGTTCAGTCCAACGGGGGAATATTACCTGAGTCCCAGCCTTTACAACTTAACACTATATCTCACCTAAAAATATAAACCAAACATCTGAGTACCTATGTGGGGTTAAAGGAATTAAGTTATTTGTTTTAAGAAGCCTGGAGCAACATAATGTAAAATGCCATAAAGTCAGATGGAGCTGCGTAAGGCATCTTTGCTTCTTTTTTTCAGGAGAAAGGAAGTCTCTGGAAACTTTTCTTTTTGTTCCCCATTCCTCCATGCCCGAAGTTGAAGGCAGGTAATAGCAGAAGATCCACCCTATTTTCTGAACAGAAAAACCTCTTAAGCCACACTTGTTCCTGCCTTAGCAGCATGGAAAACCAAGTCTCAAGTGCTATGTAAGAATCACAAAAAAGAATGACGTAATTTTGCAATATAGGAGCCTCTCATCTGAGGGAGGTAATCAGGGCTCCACCAATGGACTTGAAGCTCTTTTGTTTCCTTTTCCAATCTTTCAGTAAACCCAAGCATGCATTCGTAAGGTTAGCAAATGTACAATGTGGGCCTTCCATAGAAAAGTGAAAAATCATTTAAAAATACAAAATGTCCAGAATCTTCTGAGACAGAAGCTAACAACAGCTTCCTTCTCTAAGAGAAAGATCCCTCTTCCCATCCAACATGTATATTTACACATGTAAAGATGTGTATTTTACAGAGACTCTGTTAATCTTGAATTATCTTGTCTTTATGCTTCTTTATCACATCACATCAAAGGTTTTATTGCAAAATTGGACACTTGTTCTTTTCTAACAAATATACTTCAAAAGATGAGTCATGATTTAGATATTTAATATCTGTAGTTTTTATGCATCTCTTTCATTTCATATTGGAACACATATTTGGAATTTACTGCTTGCAGATTCAACTGTGCTTATGATAGTGGCTGAAACTGGAAGACATTAAAAAAAGAAAAGAAAAAAACTGATGTCATCCATACTTGCTATTTAGTCTTCTTGTTTGGAATAGAAGGTAAAGAATTAACAAACACCAACATCTAAGCACCTGTTTCAAATTAAGCATCAGCCTTGGCTTGCAAAATAATTTCTTTAAAATTAAGCAAAAAGCAGAACATGTATGTCAGTTGCTTCTTTCTTCCTGGATAACTTGGCAAGACAACTGCATCCTAGAAGCTTCTCTATGTTGAATCTAAGAAATGGGACAAAAAGAAAAGTGGCCTTTTCCAATCCAAATCATGGAGGTGAAACGGGTAGAGAAGAGATATCCACATTTCAAGAATAGGGAAAGTGGCTGGATAAAAGGACTACCTACTCCAGGAGGCAACACAGAATACCTGGAAATACAAAATAAATTAAAAACAGGGAGGTTAAGACAGGTACTTCTGCATGAGCTCACTTTTAGAGATGATATTTAAAACACACAGAAAGAAAATACACTTCATATTTTAGATACACCCTGTCTAAAAGAAAATGTCCAACCATAACACCAAATTCAGTACTGTCATTAGAAAAGCAACAATAGTCAGAAAAAATATATAAACATAATACAAAAAAGTAGATCTATGTAAAAACTTTATTATAAAATAAGAGATACACATGCCCAAGGGTTCTGAGGTGGCTCAGTCGGTTAGGGCATCCCACTCGATTTCGACTCCAGTCATGATCTCAGAGTCATGAGATAGAGCTCTATGTCTGGCTCAGCACTGATTCTGCTTAAGATTCTCTCTCTCTCCCTCTGCCCCTCACATGCTCGCATGAGCTCTCTCTCAAATATATAAATCTTTTTTAAAAAATATTTTATTTATTTGACACAGAGAAAGAGAGATCACAGGTAGGCAAAGAGGCAGGCAGGAGAGGGGGAAGCAGACTCCCCGCTGAGCAGAGCCCCATGTGGGCCTCATTCCCAGGACCCTGAGATCATGTCCTGAGCCAAAGGCAGAGGCTTAACCTCCTGAGCCACCCAGGCACCCCAATATATAAATCTTTTAAAAAAGAATATTACAAAGCTGCAGTAATCAAAAGACACACAGATCTATAATAGAACAGAATAGAAAATCCAGAAATAAACCCACAATTATACAGCAATTAACCTTCAACAAACAGGAAAGAATGTCCAATGGGAAAAAGATGGTCTCTTAAATAAATGGTGTTGGGAAAACTATACAGCTACATGCAAAAGAATGAAACTCGACCACCTTCTTACACTATAAACAAAAATACACTCAAAATGTATTTAAAGACCTAAATGCGAGAACTGTAAAATCTTAGAAGAGATCACAGGCAGGATGTCTCTGACATCAGCCATAGCGGGAAGTAAAAGCAAAAATAAATTATTGGGGGAGCACCTGGCTTGCTTAGTCATTAAGCATCTGCCTTCAACTCAGGCCATGATCCCGGAGTCCCGGGATCAAGCCCCACATCAGGATCCCTGTGAGGCGGGAAGCCTGCTTCTCCTTCTCTCACCCCGCCTGCTTGTGTTCCCTCTCTAGCTGTGTTTCTATCAAATAAATAAATAAATAGATAGATAGATACATAGATAGATAGATAAATAACTGGGACTATACCATACAAGAAGCTTCTGTACACCAAAGGAGACAATCAATAAAACTAAAAGGCAACCTAATGAATGGGAGATTATATTTACAAATGACATACCCAATAAAGGGTTAGTATCCAAAATGCATAAAGAAGTGATACAAGAACACGAAAAAAGGGGCGCCTAGGTGCCTCAGAGGGGTAAGCCTCTGCCTTCAGCTCAGATCATGATCTCAGAGTTCTGAGATCAAGGCCCGCATTGGGCTCTCTGCTCAGCGGGGAGCCTGCTTCCTCCTCTCTCTCTGCCTACTTGTGATGTCTCTCTCTGTCAAATAAATAAATAAAATCTTTAAAAAAAAATGGGTAGGAGACATGACCAGACATTTCTCTGCAGATAACATATAGATGGCCAAGAAATACATGAAAAGATGCTCAACATCACTCATCAGCAGGGAAATAAATATCAAAACTACAATGAGGCATCACTTCACACCTGTCAGAATGGCTAAAATAAAAAACATAAGAAACAGGTGTTGGTGAGGATATGCAGAAAAAGGAAACCTCTTGCACTCTTGGTAGGAATGCAAACTGGTACCGCCACTGTGGAAAACGGTATGGAAGTTCCTCAAAAGTTCAAAATGAAACTACCATGGGGTGCCTGGGTGGCTCAGTTGGTTGGATGACTGCCTTCGGCTCAGGTCATGATCCCAGAGACCCGGGATCGAGCAGGAGGCCTGCCTCTCCCTCTCTCACCGCCCCCGCTTGTGTTCCCTCTTTAGCTGTGTTTCTCGCTGTCAAATAAATAAATAAAATCTTTAAAAAAAATAAAAAATAAAAAAAATAAAAATGAAACTACCTTACAATCCAGTAATTGCACTACCAAATATCTACCCAAAAAATACAAAAACACTAATTCAAAGGAACACATGCACCCCTATGTTTACAGCATAGCAACATTATATATAATAGCCAAATAGTAAGCAGCTTAGGTGTCCACTGATAATGGATAAAGATATGGTATATATACACACACAATGGAATATTATCCAGCCATAAGCTGAATGAAAAATCCAAAGGCCAAAAAGCTGGACAAGCCGAAAAGAACGAAATCTCGCCATGTGCAACATGGATGGAACTACAGACTATAATGCTGAGCGAAACAAATCAGAGAAAGACAAATACCTTATGATTTCATAGTATGTGGAATTTAAGAAACAAACGAACAAAGGGAAAACAGAAACCAAGAAACAGACTCTTACCTATGCAGAACAAAGTGATGCTTACCAGAGGGTAGGTGGGTAGCAGGATAGGTGAAATAAGTGATGGGGATTAAGGAGCACAATTGTCGTGACGAGCACTGGGAGATGTATGGAATTGCTGAATCACTGTATTATGTATCTGAAACAAATAGAACACTGTATGTTAACTATACTAGAATCAAAGGTAAATGTAAATTAATTCACAATCAAATCAGGAGTAAGAGAATCACGAATTTGCACTTGTTGCAAAAGCAACAGAAATTAAGAGTTAAAAAAAAATAGAGAAGATCCACAGAAGGGCCTTTATAACACCATGGGCAATAGAATTGTTTCATTACAGCTTATTCAGGCCAATTCAAAGCTTGCACCAAACATTAGAGTGTTCTGCAGTTCCTTTTTATCTTTTCTTTTTTTTTTTAAGGATTTTATTTATTTGAGAGAGGGAAAGCAAGAGAGCACAGGCAGGGGAAGCAGCAGAGGGAGAGGGAGAAGCAGGCTCCCTGCTGAGCAAGGAGCCTGATGCAGGACTGGATTCTAGGACCCTGGGATCATGACCTGAGCTGAAGGCAGCTGCTTAACCGACTGGGCCAGCCAGGCTCCCTGCAGTTCAATTCTAATGGCAAATTAACTGGCAGTAATGCTGAGGGGGGAAAGAGGGTACATGCTAGTTCCTTCCAGGAGGCAATATGCTAAAAGATTACATGTAAACCAAATACGGACGAAAGACAGCACCTATTCCCAACGGGGAACCTGTTTAGACTATCTAATAAACAAATTCCTTCAACAATACCTACTAATAAAAATGTATACATTCATCATATACAAACCTCACCTCCCCCCCAATCTATATCTTCATATCAGGCAATAATGTTAGAATATCATAAGTCTGTTTTCTCTTCAAAAGACCCAGTTTCAGTTGGTTAAGCGTCTGCCTTTGGCTCAGCTCATGATCCCAGGGTCCTGGGATTGAGTCCTGCATTGGGCTCCCTGCTCAGCGGGGAGCCTGCTTCTCCCTCTCTCTCAAATAAATAAATGAAGTCTTTAAAAAACAAACAAAACCCCCAAAATAACCAATTTCATTCACTCAGTCACCATTCAATTTTATTCACTCTAAACACAAATATGGATCACAAACTGTAGGACCTATTGAAAGGTGAATAGTAGTAGCTGAGTATGAAAGCCACAGTTCTGACCATGACCTACAATTCCCCCTAAGATCTATACCACTTTCCACCATATCTCATCTGATCCCAACTCTATCTCTATCTCCTCCTCCATCATGTGCTCTAACCAACTGGACTCGTAACTCTTCCTAGAATGTCAGGCATTCTCCAACCTTATAAACTTTGTACCAGCTGTTCCCTTTACTAGGACCCTTCCCCAGGTATCCATATAGGTAGTCCCCTCACCTCAAGTCTTAACTTAAATGTCATTTTCCCAGTGAGGCCTATTTTGATCCCCGTTTAAGATTATACATCCCTCCATCCCACCCACAGACATACTTCTACCATCCCCCTTTATCCTACCTACTTTTCCTTTTATCCATAGGATGTAACTCTATCTAACCTACTTCATAAGGTATTTATTATGTTTCTCATTTACTGTCTTGTCTAAAATGTTAGGTCCAGGGGCGCCTGGCTGGCATGGGCAGTGGAGCATGCAACTCTTGATCTCAGGGTTATGAATCTGAGCACCACGCTGGGTGTAGAGATGGCTTAAAAATAAAATTTTTTTTTTTTTTTAAAGATTTTTATTTATTTGACAGAGAAAAACACAGCCAGAGAGGGAACACAAGCAGGGGGAGTGAGAGAAGGAGAAACAGGCTTCCCCCGGAGCAGGGAGCCCGATGTGGGACTCGGTCCTGGGTCTACGGGATCATGACCTGAGCCGAAGGCAGTCACCCAACCAACTGAGCCACCCAGGCGCCCAAAAATAAAATCTTTAATAAATAACGTAACACGTAAGCTCCATCAGGAAGGAAACTGTTTTGTTCACCAATGAATCCCAAGCACCCAAACTAGCATGTGACCCATGTAACCACTTGATAAAAATCTGACGACTAAATGAAGAGTACGGCTGTTAAATACATTTAGCCAGCAAGAGTTAAAATGTAAATAGACAAGTTCTAGGGTCAAGTGATGAAACCAAAACTATACACACTGATCTACAAAATCTTCAAATACATCCCTATGAAGTTGATGACTTACAAGGCACTTCTAGGTCTTTGAGGTCACTTTTTTAGCGCTATTGATTATACAAATAAAGTAACTTTACACCAGAAAATCTGACTTACTGGGAGGATAAAAAGGGAAATGAGAATCTTTAATATAGTACTTGGGCTAACCAGACTTGCCTCAAATGACTCCAGGTGTAGTCAGCTTCCAAGATGGGCCCCAGTTATTGCTGCCTCCTGGTATTCACATCCTCCTACAGTCTCCTCTAACAATGAATCAGGGTGGCCTTTGTCCTGGGAAGGAAACTCTAAACTTTGGACTTTATAGTAAATGAGCCAGTAGAAATTAAAAAACAGAGTCCTAAACAACTAATGGGGCAAAAAAAAGAAAAAAAAAAAAAAAAAGAAAAGGGAAATTAGAAAATACCTTGGGATAAATGAAAACAATAACACAACAAACCAAAATTTATGGGATGCAGTAAAGCAGTGCCAAGAGGGAAATTTAGAGCTATATATGCTTACAATAAAAAAGAAGATCTCAAATCAGCAACCTAACTTTACACCTAAGGAACTAGAAAAATAAACCCAAAGCTACCAAGAAAAAGGAAAAAATAGGTATGAGTATCAGAGCAGAGATAAAAAAGAGAGAATAGAAAAACAGAAAACCAATGAAACTAAAATTCAGTTCTACCAGGGTTGTGAGAACCCTGAATTTGCAGCCAGCTGCTCAGAAGGGCAGGTGGCCTGGGAATCCTCCTAAGTGCGGCTGTCTTCTAAAGTGAGGTCGTCTTGGGGCTCCTGGCTGTCTCAGTCCATAGAGCATGTGACTCCTAATCTCAGGGTCATGAGTTCAAGTATTATGTTGGGCATGGAACCTACTAAAAAAAAAAAAAAAAAATCAAAACTACCACCACCACCACAAAACCTACAAAAATTAAAGTGAGGGCAGGCTTGTTGGGAATGGAGCCTATGACTTGTGGGGTCTGCATTAACTCTGGATGGTTAGTGTCAGAACTATAGTGCAATACACTAGTTGGTGTCAAAAGAGTGACCACTTGGGGCGTCTGGGTGGCTTAGTCGTTAAGTGCCTGCCTTGGGATCAGGCCATGATCTCGGATTCCCCAAGCCATACATGGGGCTCCCTGCTCGGCAGGAGGCCGGCTTCTCCCTCTCTCACCTCCCCTGCTTGTGTTCCCTCTCTAGTTGTGTTTCTTTCTGTCAAATAAATAAATAATCTTTAAAATAAAAAAAAAGAGTGACCAATAGAATGAGGAGGAATTGAGGATGAGTGACTTCTCAGACGAGGTCATAGTTGGGGCTGTGACTTCTACACTGCTCCCTTGGCCTGCTTTTTCTGGGAGAAGCCAGCTGCTGTATCATGAGGACAATCAGGTAGTCTTGGAAGAGGCTGACACTGGAAGGAACAGAGGCCTTCCACCACCAGCATGAATTTATCAGCCACGTGGAGGAGCCTCCATGGAATGAGACAACTGCCACACCAGCCAGTATCTTGACTGCAACCTTAGAAGAGAACCCAAGCCAGAAAGCCCCAATGTTAAACTGCTCTGTAACTCCCAACCCACATAAACTGAAATAGAGAATACTTGTTTACTATTGTTTTAATCCACTAACTTTTGGGTAATCTGTTATGCATCATTAAATAACTAATATACTTTGCTTCCGCTAAGCACAGAAAGAATGATATATTGTGGGAGGTAACTACTCCTTTCCTAAAAAATAAAAATTCTTCTTTCTGCCTTTGCTATGTAAGTTTAGAAAACATTTTACAGGGTCCCCTGGGTGGCTCAGTTGGTCGGGCGACTGCCTTCGGCTCAGGTCATGATCCCGGAGACCCTGGATCGAGTCCCACATTGGGCTCCTGGCTCGGCGGGAAGCCTGCTTCTCCCTCTCTCACTCCCCCTGCTTATGTTCCCTCTCTGGCTGTGTTTCTCTCTGTCAAATAAATAAAATCTTTAAAAAAAAAAAAAAGAAAACATTTTACAAAACACAATGGATATCGTTATCATTCCAGTTAAGTTTTTAAGTGTCTTATTAAAATAGTGCTGGGCCTGTTAGATAGTTTCTGTCCCCAGATATGGATAGCTCTACTAACGTAAAAATCACTCTCTGAGCAAAAACTTAACTTCTCATTCAAAAATTTTTTATAAAAAAATTTTTTTTAAATTTTATTTATTTATGTGACAGAGAGAAGGAAAGAGAGCACAAGTAGGCAGAGCAGCAGGCAGAGGGAGAGGGAGAAGCAGGCTCTCTTATGACCAGGGAGACCAATATGGGGCTCAATCCCAGGACCCTGGGATCACGACCTGAGCCAAAGGCAGCCGCTTGCTTAACTGACTGAGCCACCCAGGGGCCCCATCATTCAACATTTATTGAGTGCTAACTTTTTTGGAAATTTTAAAATTACTTACTTGACTAAGTAACAAAAACGTAACAGGAAAAGGTAAAATAGGATACACAATGTTTCTTCCACATGCTTTATTTATTTACTTTCATTTAAATTAGCCAACATATAGTACATCATTAGTTTCAGATGTAGAGTTCATTATTTCACCAGTTGCATACAAGACCCAGTGCTCATCACATCAACTGCCCTCCTTAATGCCCATCACCCAATTCCATATCCTTTTAGATATTCTATGGCTACATAACATCTGTGTATACAGATTTATTTTCTCCCTACAAATGAAAGTATACTACACACCATGTTCTACATTTTGCTTTTTCTTTAAGGTATATTTGTGATCATTCTGTATCAAAATTAAAGCTATCTTAAAAAAAAAAAGATTTTATTTATTTATTTGAGAGAAAGTATGAATAGGAGGAGAGGCAGAGGGAGAGAGAGAAGCAGAATCCCCACTGAGCAGAGAACCCAACATGAGTTCAATCCCAGGACCCTGGGATCACCACCTGAGTTGAAGGCAGATGCTTAACTGACTGAGCAACACAGGTGCCCCAAAGTTACCCTTTAAGTACAGAAGTACCTAAATTTATTTACAACAGTTCCCTGCAGATAGATACTTAGGTTGTTAGCAATACTGTGCTATACCAGTGTCAAGTTTCTATTACTATCTACCTGGATTTATTTATTTTTAAAAAGATTTATCTGAGGGGTACCTGGGTGGCTCAGTCGTTAGGCGTCTGCCTTTGGCTCAGGGTCATGATCCCAGAAACCTGGGATCGAGCCCCACATCAGGTTCCCTGCTCGGTGGGAAGCCTGCTTCTCCCTCTCCCACTCCCCATGCTTGTGTTCCCTCTCTTGCTGTCTCTCTGTCAACTAAATAAAATCATTAAAAAAAAAAAAAGATTTATTTGAGAGAGAGAGTGTGCACACATGGCACACACAAGGAGGCACGAGAGGCAGAAAGAGAATCCCAATCGTCACAATGCCCAACATACGGCTCAATCTCAGGATGCTGAGATCAGGACCTGAGCCAAAACTGAAACCAAGAGCTGGACACTTAACCAACTGTGCCACTCAAATACCCTCTATCTATCTGGATTTAATTAAGGTACTAAATTCAAGTAACAAAGTCTCTGTACTTTTTTTTTTTTTTTTAAGATTTTGTTTATTTATTTGACAGAGAGAGAGAGAGAGAGAGAGAGAGAGAGAGAGAGAGAGAGAGAGATATCACAAATAGGCAGAGAGGCAGACAGAGAAAGAGGCTGGAAGCAGGCTCCCTGAGAGCCTGACGTGGGGCTTGATCCCAGGACCCTGGGATCATGGCCTGAGCTAAAGACAGAGGCTTAATCCTCTGAGCCACCCAGGCGCCCTCAAAGTCTCTGTTCTAAAAGGTATATGAGAAAAACTTTAGCATCTAAATTTGTCCCAGCAGTTTTTATTCTTATTCTTTTTTTTCTTTTATTCCTTTTCTTTATATCTTTATATATATATTTCCTTTTCTATATTGTAATACAGATCATCCTTATAACCTGATAAACCCATCCTAAGTTGAAAACATCTTAAGTCAAAAATGCATCTAATACACCCAACTTAGGGACACCCGGGTAGATCAGCTGGTTAAGTATTTGCCTTTGGTTCAGGTCATGATCCCAGGGTCCTGGGATCGAGTCCCACATCAGGCTCCCTGCCCAGCAGGGAAATCTGCTTCTCCCACTGCCTGCCACTCCCCCTGCTTACTCTTGCTCTCTGAAAAATAAATAAAATCATTAAAAAAAATAATTCACCTAAGTTACCAAACCTCATAGCTTAGCCTACCTTAAATGTGTTAGAACAGTTACATTAGCCTACAGTTGAGCAAAATCATCTAAACTAAAGCCTTTTCTTTACAATAAATTAACTATCTCATATAATTTACTGAATACTGTACTGAAAGTGAGAAACAGCTGTACATGTATTGACTGTTTACCTCGTGGATCACGTGGCTGATTTAAGGCGGTGGTGTGCTGCCAGTGTCCAGCACCCTGAGAGCATCACACTACACACAGCTATCCAAAGAAAAGATCAAAACTGAAAAACTGAAGTATGGTTGCTACTGAATGTGTACCACTTTCATATCATCGAAAAGGCAAATAACCGCTAAGGTGAACCATCATCAAATCAGGGACTGTCTGTATGGTTGGAATTTTTTACTTGTTTCTTCTTAAAATTTGTTTTTATTGTGGTAAAATACATATAAAAAAGTTTATCATCTTCACCCTTTTTAAATGTTCAGTTCAGTGGTATTAAGTACATTCATATTGCTGTGCAAGCATCACTATCTTCTACCTCCAGAACTTTATTCATTTGCAAAACTGAAACCCTGCCCCCAATAAATAGTAATTCCCAATATTCCTTTCCTAAAGCCCCTGGCAACCACCATACTTTTGGCCTCTATGATTTTTGACTACTCTTTTTTTTATTATTTATTTATTTATTTATTTAAAAAAATTTTTTTTTAAAGATTTTTTTATTTATTTGACAGAGAGAAACACAGCCAGAGAGGGAACACAAGCAGGGGGAGTAAGAGAGGGGGAAGCAGGCTTCCAGCCGAGCAGGGAGCCCGACATGGAACTCGATCCAGGGTCTCCGGGATCATGACCTGAGCCGAAGGCAGTTGCTTAACCAATTGAGCCACCCAGGCGTCCCTTGACTACTCTTAAGTACCGTTGTTAAGTGGTATAAAATATTTTTTAAAAAATATTTTAATTCTTAAACAGCTGTACACTGCATGATTTCCATGTTTTACAATCAATGTATATGACCAAGTAGACGTTATGAGTTGAAATGCGTACTCCCCAAATTCATAAAGTTCTAATCCCTAGTACCTCAAAATGTGACCTTATTTGAAAATAGTTAATAGTCATTGTGGATATAATTAGTTGAAATGAGGTCATACTGGAGCAGAGTGGGTCCCTAATATAACATGACTGGCATCCTCATAAAAGAGAACTTTGGACACAGACACATACACACAAAGAATAACATGTTAAGACTGGAGTCCCATGCCATGAGCCAAGGAACTACCAAAAGTTAGAAGAATGACCTGAGAGCTCCTGGGTGGCTCAGTGAGTTAAGACCTCTGCCTTTGGCTCAGGTCATGATCTCCGAGTCATGTGCATCAGGCTCTCCGCTCAGTAGGGAGCCTGCTTCCTCCTCTCTCTCTCTGCCTGCCTCTCTGCCTACTTGTGATCTCTCTCTCTCTGTCAAATAAATAAATAAAATAATAAAAAAAAAACAAAAACAAGTGAATATATTCTAAAATTTGCCTAGTAGTTTTTGTAGTTTATCATTTGATCTTCAATTCAATTAAACCTCTACCTTTTTTCTCTATCCAATAAAAAAATCACTGGCCTAGGGGTGCCTGGGTGGCTCAGTTGGTTAAGCCACTGCCTTCTGCTCAGGTCATGATCCCGGAGACCCGGGATCGAGCCCCGCATCGGGCTCCCTGCTCAGCGGGAAGCCTGCTTCTCCCTCTCTCACTCCCCCTGCTGTGTTCCCTCTCTGGCTGTTTCTCTCTGTCAAATAAATAAAATCTTAAAAAAAAAAAAAAAAAAAAAATCACTGGCCTAGTCAGTTAAGCAGCTGCCTTTGGTTCAGGTCATGATCCCAGGGTCCTGGGATGCCGTCCCACGTTAGGCTCCCTGTTCAGCAGGGAGCCTGCTTCTCCCTTTCCCACTGCCCCCTACTCATGCTTGCTCTCTCCCTCTCAAATCAATAAAAGCTTTAAAAAAAATTTCTAGGGACGCCTGGGTGGCTCAGTTGGTTGGGCGGCTGCCTTTGGCTCAGGTCATGATCCTGGAGATCCGGGATCGAGTCCCACATCGGGCTCCCTGCTCGGCGGAAAGCCTGCCTCTCCCTCTCTCACTCCCCCTGCTTGTGTTCCCTCTCTCACTGTCAAATAAATAAAATCTTTAAAAAAAAAAAAATTCTAGCAATTTTTGATGTTCATTTTCTGTTGAAGCTTATTGTTCTACTTCCATTTAGTTATTTTTCAAGCTGCTTGAAAGGTATCTGGAAGCATTAGCCACTATTACTCACTTGCAAATCCTGAGTTCAGATTTTTACTTTCTTCTTCAGATGAATATAAAAGCACCTAGAAGCCAAAGAAAATGTTCTTCCTGTGATAAGGAAAAATAAAACATTATGGTAAGTATACAGCCCTCACTTGTGTACAAAACTATTCAAATGAACCAAGCTATTTTTAAAAACATCACTATGGGGCATCTAATCGGCTCAGTCACTCAAGTGTCCAACTCTTGGTTTCCGCTCAGGTCATGAACTCATGGGATCCAGCCCCAGGTAGGGCTCTGACCACAGCCGGGTGTGTGTGTGTCTGTGTGTGTGTCTCAGTGTCTGCCTCAAAGATTCCCTCCCTCTGCCCCTCCCCCCACCTGTGCTCTCTCTCGCTCTCTAAAATAAATATATCTTTAAAAAAAATCATTATCAAAAACTTCAAAAGGAATAGTCAGAAAGAAGTTCCTTTCTACCTGCACTGGCACTAATTTTATAAAGATGTCAAAACTCTTGGATCAGTGGTTCTCAAGTTTTTATGGAACACTGTTTCCACTAAGAATCTGATGATGATATGGTCCCTCTTCTCACAACAGACCTTTACTTTAATAATAGATGACCACACCCCTCTGTTGTAAGGTAGGAAGGAATGGTCTGTTCCTTTCCTCTGCTCTAGGTATCTTCTTTCTTCTTCTAGATGAAATTGAAAAAAATACTCCTGACATAAGCAAGAGAAGGTCTTATTTATAAGGAAGCTATTTCTTTACCAGCTATTTCCAGCTTTGCTAAATCAAGGACAAGCAAAGAGCACACCAGAAATATTCATTCCTATTATGTCATGTCAGTCGAACTGGACCCAACTAACAAGCCAATTCTAAATAGGCTTCACTAATTTAGAAATCTAGTAACAGTAAACTTTCCAAGAACTTAAATGAATGGCCAAATGAGGGGTTACAAAAATCCACATTATTAAAAGAACCCCCACAAACAAGAACCGAATACAAATGACTTGACAGTATTACACTTGGCAACCCTACCGCATTACACAAATTACGTTCTAGTAATATTTCACCAAACTCTTTCTCATTATCTTTGTAAATGATAAATAAATAAAAATTGTACACTGGCTGCTTTAATTCTGGAAAACAATAACGGTGAATTCTACCGGGACCTAGAGTCAGTCGAGATTAATGCGCCATTAGGAGACTACCAGGTCATACAAGGACAAAGATGCTTACTCACATCTTAAAGTTTGAAGTGTGGGAGTGGGGATGAATGGATGGGTAGCAAGAGAACGTGAATGATACAAATGAAAATCCCGGGGGAGAACCTGTTAAACCAAATCTCAAGGTCAACGGACCAGGACACAAATTACTCAGGGCCCCAACAGGCCTCGAGTGATATCGAAGACTCAGGCAAAACAGTGGACACGAAGCCGTGAGGTGAAGATTACAAATAAAATCAATAAAATAAAGGTCTTCTTTAAAAAACAAACCGCTGGACGACGCAGCGGCTGGCAGATACACACCCGCGTGGGTGCAATCACCGGGGAACAGGTCGAAAGCACAAAGGCTGCCAAAAAGGCACTAAGAAGGGCAGCGGCGGGTAGAGGGCGAAGTGTCGGTGTGACACACCCCGGAAGGTTTGTACCGCCGCCCTGGGCAGCTCGGAAGGAAACGCGCGCCAGGCCGAGGCCCGCGCCCGCCGCAGGCAGGCTCAGCGCCCTCCCATTCCCCGGCCGAGCTGGGTCGCGCCACCTCCTGCTAGCTCCCCGTCGTCTGCCTTCTCAGCTTACCTCGCACCGCCGAGCAGAAGCACTGGGCACTCCGGGGGCCTTACCGCCCCCGGCCCCACGGCCGGCTAGCACCGGCACGCCTCACTCCGCCATCTTCGCTCCTTCCCCAGTCGGCCAACCCTGCGGCGGCCGTTTGCACAAGCCCCGCCCCCGCCCCGTCGCTGAGTCCTGGCTGGATAGCGGTTTGCGCAAGCGCACTCTCTTCTCGCGGTAGGCTGGTTGGAAGGGACGTTTGTCAATAGTGCTGACCGCACTGTTTTCGGTCCTTTTTTTTGTCGGATTTGATCCCGGGGTTGAGGTAACGGGGAAAAACGTTTTTGTAATTCACTTGTTAGGAATGTAAGATTATTTCCGTGTAGGAGCTGTGTCACTTCATGGGAAGGTAGTCTGGCTAGGTCGCAGTTTCAAGCCACCGTTAGGTTCAACGATACTGCTAATAATTTCATCCTCGGACCGGGAGCTACCCCAGACATAATACCACACATAGGCAGACCACTTTTTTAAAAAAGATTACTTGGGGCGCCTGAGTGGCTCAGTTGGTTGGGCGACTGCCTTTGGCTCAGGTCATGATCCCCAAGACCTGGGATTGAGTCCCACATCGGGCTCCCTGCTCGGTGAGAAGCCTGCTTCTCCCTCTCTTCCTCCCCCTGCTTGTGTTCCCTCTCTGGCTGTATTTCTCTATGTTAAATAAAATCTTAAAAAAAAAATTAAAAAAGACTACTTATTTATTTGACACAGAGAGATCACAAGTAGGCAGAGAGGCAGGCAGAGAAGAGAGGAGGAGGAAGGCTCCCTGCCGAGCAGAGAGCCCAATGCGGGCCTGGATCCCAGGACACTGAGATCATGACCTGAGCGGAAAGCAGAGGCTTAACCCACTGAGCCACCCAGGTGCCCTAGGCAGACAACTTAATAGCTACAGTTGGTATCTGATTCTGTTTTCCATTCGTAAAGGGCCCAAACGACAGATCGCTCTTTCCAGCTTTCGTCAATACAGGTGAGCAAACTAGTTTCGTTGGAGGATCCTTCTGCCAAGTGTCAAACCGTTACAACTGAGTTTTGTTGCTTCAAACCCTCAGCTTGTAGGGCTCTTCTTTCTAAAGGGATTGTTCCAGGAGAGGCAGGTAGGGCAATTAGAAGTTGCTATTTCGCGGTGCCACTGGTGGCTCCCAGATAAGAGACATAGGTCCTCACACAACACTAAGACTGTCCAATGGGCTGCTTCCTAGAAGTATGGATTCCTAAGGCTGCACCTCCCTGAGATCCAATTCCCAAAGTCCTCAAATGAAGCTAAGGAGTCTTATTTTTATAATGATAAAGGGCAACTAGGGGAAAAAACTTCATTTAAAATGCGAACACCTGCCTGGCTCAGTGAGAAGAGCTTGCTACTCTTGATCTGAGGGTCGTGATTCAAGCCCCACTTTGGGCATGGAGCTTACTTAAAAAAAAAAATTCATATTAACGGTGAGCCTTCATACTTTTCCTTTCAGATCAGAAACCAACCAAGGACATAGGTTCCCTTCACCTCTATTTAACGTTGTACTGGAGGGTGTAGCCCGTGGAAAAAAAACAAAAGGCATCCAGATTGGAAGAAACAAAACTACCTTTATTTGGATGTGATCCTCCATTGAAAATCATTAGGAGCACGCACAGAGCAAAAACAAAAGCACTGGAATTTCTATGTTTAGTGAGGGTGCAGAATACAAGCTAAGTATACAGAAATCAACTATTTCTCTACAGTAATAGCAAAAATGAAATTAACAACTGCATTCATGATAGCATCAAAAAGAATAAAATACTTAGGAAAAAATTTAATAAAATAAATCCAAGACTTATACACCAAAAATATAAAATACAGAAAGAAATGAAGATCTAAAGTAAAGAGACTTTACATATTCCTGATTTGTTAGACTCAATATTAAGATGGCAACTTGTTTCTGAAAAGGGTGTCCTGGCTGGATCACTGATAGAGCACCTAACTCTCGATCTCGGTGGGGGTAGAGAGGGGAGGGTTTGGGTTCAAGCCCTACATTGGGTGTAGAGATGACTTAAAATCTTTTTTTTTTTAAGATTTTATTTATTCATTTGAGAGAGAAAGAGCACAAGCAGTGGGGAGGCAGAGAGGGAGAAGCGGACTCCTGGCTGAGCAGGGAGCCCAACATGGGGCTGGATCCGACAACCTGGAGATCATGACCTGAGCTGAAGGCAGATGCCCAACCGTCTGAGCCACCCAGGTGCCCCTACTATAAAATCTTAATAAAACATTGTTTCTAAAGTAATAGTCTGTGTGTTGTCAGGAGTAAGAGATTTTCTTGTGAATAAAACACTTAAAAATCTGTTTAATGGTGCTTGATATCTATTATAGCAGCCAAGAGAACTTACTTGATTCTTATTTCTGCAGCCACATTCAGATATAGGATGTAACAATTCACCGACCTGTTCAATTCTTTTTTTTTTATTTAAGATTTTTTATTTATTTATTTGACAGAGATCACAAGTAGGCAGAGAGGCAGGCAGAGAGAGAGGAGGAGGCAGGCTCCCTGATGAGCAGAGAAGACCGACTAGGGCCTCGATCCCAGGACCCTGAGATCCTGACCTGAGCCGAAGGCAGAGGCTTTAACCCTCTGAGCCACTCAGGCACCCATTCAGTTCCTAAATAGACTGGAAAGGGTGGTGGGAAATGTCAAGACCATGTCTTTAAAGTCTTCCTAATTTTGACAAGAGATCAGAAATTAGTGCTTGGAAGACTGAAGAATATAGAGAAGAAAACTGAATCTTGGCATCTCAAGATGAAGTCCTTGATCAGCTTCTACCTCAGGTTAAGATATCAGGCTAAAAAAAAATAAAAATAATTTTAAAAAGCTATCAGGCTAGTGGGGTGCCTGGGTGGCTCAGTTGGTTAAGTGTCTGCCTTCAGCTCAGGTCATGATCCCGGAGTCCCAGGACAGAGCCCTGCATCGGGCTCCCAGCTTGGCGGGAAGCCTGCTTCTCCTTTCTCATTCCCCCTGCTTGTGTTCCCTCTCTAGCTGAGTTTCTCTCTGTAAAATAAATAAATAAAATCTTAAAAAAAAAAAAAACGGTATCAGGCTGTCGCTCCATCTTAAAGACATGAGGCTCCTCATTGCGGTCTGTTTCATCCCAGAGCTGGGAAGAACCCGCCTGTCACTCCTTGGTGTAGTGGAAAAGAAAAGAATCTCTACATTGAAGTTTCTGCTAAACTAGATGTTAAACAGATCTGTATTAGAAAATACCAGCCATCTTTAGTTTGAATCATTTATTGACTCAGAGCTCAGTCAAAATAATGTGAATTTAGGGAATTTCAGTCCAGTAATGACTTCTAAGCAGTTCTGCTCTAGTGTTTAGGAAACAGTATAACTACCTGATTTGTAGTATAAGAAGACCAGTTTGTAAATATAGCCCTCTCTGAGGCATCTTTCCAATGAATTTTTGCCCTAAATCCTAATCAACACAATCTAATCTAGTATTTCCTTTTAAAAGATTTATATGAGAGAGAGAGAGAGCATGAGAGAGTGGGAGAGGGGTAGAGAGAATCCCAAGCCGACCCCCCCACTGAGTGTGGAGGTTGACACAGGATTTCCTCTCACAACCCTGATATCATGACCTGAGCAGAAATCAAAGTGGGTTGCTTAAAGGACTGAGCCACCGAGGTGCCCTATATTCTAGTAAGTATTTTAAATACAGAACTTGGTAACATGATTCTAAAAGCAATGAAAAGAAATAGATGACGGTAAAGAATATTCTGAAAAGAATGAAGGTAAAAGAAAGTAATTCAATTACTTGTGGCACTTTGGCATTCATTTCTGGAGACATATCAAAAGCTTTAAGTAAACCTTCACCTAGTAATACCATTCCTGTAAAATCTTTTCAAAGAAAAGAGCTATGTTCAGAAAGGTATTCATTGTATCATTATAACAGATAAAATTGGAAACAAGGTAATAAACGTTATATCAAGTTTATAAAATATTATGTCACCATTAATACAAGCTAGGAAGAACAGGTAAAATAGGGAAATATTACAATACATTAATTTTTTAAAGCTGATAACATCTTGAGGCACCTGGGTGGCTCAGTCAGTTAAGTGTCTGCCTTGGGCTAAGGTCATGATCCTGAAGGCCCAGGATCGAGCCCTGCATCAGGCTCTCTCTGCTCAGTGGGGAAACTGCTTCTCCCTCTCCCTCTGCCTGCTGCTCCTCCTGCCTGTGCTCTGTCAAATAAATAAAAATCTTTTAGGGCGCCTAGGTGGCTCAGTTGGTTAAGCGACTGCCTTCAGCTCAGGTCATGATCCCAGAGACCCGGGATCGAGCCCCACATCAGGCTCTCTGCTCCGTGGGAAGCCTGCTTCTCCCTCTCACTCCCCCTGCTTGTGTTCCCTCTCTGGCTGTGTTTCCCTCTGTCAAATAAATAAATAAAATCTTAAAAAAAATATATTTAAAAATACTCCCATCCTTAAAAAAAAATCTGATATAATCTTGTGTTATGTTCCATTTATGTTCAAATATGTAATGCACAGATAGAAAGGAGCAAAAGAAATCAAGTTGGTTAAGGAGATTTTCCTCAAACTGTATTTAATGCTGTAATGTTTTTAGAACATTTTTACAATATTATGTTCTACTTTAGTCACAAGATTGCTATTCCTTTGGCCATGGCCTGTAACATTCAGTTTTTCCCCAAAATGGACTGCTTGGTCCTTCATCTAGTTTCCACTTTCACTGAATCCTAACATTAGACTTAAAGTCAAAGAAAGCTTAAACACCATCCAAGTCATTTGTAATGGACTTTTTTTTTTTAAGATTTTATTTGTTTGACAGAGAGAAACACAGCAAGAGAGGGAGCACAAGCAGGGGGAGTGAGAGAGGGAGAAGCAGGCTTCCCACCGAGCAGGAAGCCCGATGCGGGACTCGAACCTGGGTGTCCGGGACCATGACCTGAGTCGAAGGCAGTCGCCCAACCAACTGAGCCACCCAGGCGCCCCTGTAATGGACTTTTGAGGCAGATGGACAGGAAAAGAAGAGGGAATCGTGTTAGAATTTATAGAGCTGATTCCAGTTGTTATTATTGCTTTGAGTCCTGTGGCATGCCACTAAACCTAAAGAAAGATATTTGCACTCTACAAAGCAGTCATTGAGTCTTTTGTTTTCTTAAGTAGGCTTCACACCCAGGACAGACCCCCACGCGGTGCCCAGACTCATGCCCCTGAGATCAAGACCCGAGCTGAGATCAAGAGTCAGATTCCTAAGCCACCTCGGCACCCTGAATCACTGAGTCTTGAAGATATGAAAAGCCATGTTATAATAGCTGGGTATAATAGGCCATTGAGGCTGCACATGCATGAGGGGGTGGATGGCTTAATAACAAGCAATAAACACATAACCCATTTTTAGGCCTTTCCTACATTTAAAAAGCCAGGGAGTCAAGAACAGAAATGGAATCCTACCTGGAGCGAGTGGGAAAACTCCAGCAACCTGGAGCAAACCTGTGCCCAAAGGCACACAGCGCTGGCCCCAGAGAAGATATGCATTTGATAGCACAGACATAAACCTGAGTAAGGGAAACATGGTTTGAGATTTTAAACTTGAAGGAGGGGACTGAGTTATATAAAATTTGTTAAAAACACATGGACAAAATCGACTCAAGTTATTTTGTTTTAACCACAAGTATTTATTGATGGATTGAAGAATACAATTTTAATGGAACATAAGGCACAACTGTGGATTTAAACAGTTTGCTATACAGCCAAAAGGAGGAAAAAGCCGTATCTTAAGAACGTTAAATATGGAAGTCAAGGAGCCTCTGAAGTACCTCTCTATCAGATCAGTGTCAGAAATTTCTTCCCTTTTATACATTTCCTATATTACATCACTTGATCACAAAGTCAGACTGATATTTCATCAAGAATTCCTCAGTCATTTATACTTGAATCATCCAGCCTGGCCACTCCTGTTCCCAACTCTTCCCAATCCCTTTGCAGCATCTTGTTTTGGTTTTTAAGCAATTCCCTTCCTCAAGTATTGTGTGCATACCTTGGATAGCCTTCCAAAGCAAGGAAACAACCAAGCCAGCAAGCAATGAGAGACAATCAGCCAAGGGCAGATATAGAGATGAAGAGACTCCTAAAGACAGGATAACAGCCTGATTCACTGAGGTCTGTACTACACTGGAGAGGCAGAGAAGTTGCTTTGGCTCATGCAAAGACCTGTCCTGCCACCTCAGGTTGTGCCACTGGTGCCAGACTCCTTGCTTCTAAGAAATGAGTACTTGTTTACAAGAGGAGCTAGGAAGTCAGTGTAACCAGGCAGCTTCTGATAACACATTCAATGCTTTGGACCTCATTCAGGAGTGGACTATGGCTTCCAGCATTAACATGTGCCAAATGTAAAATTCATTGAGAACTTTGTGCAAAACTTCAAAAACTTTAAATCTCTTGGACTGGGATAAGGTAGGCACTTTCATTAACACTGCTCATCCTATTTGGAAACAGGACATGAAACACATTCCAGGGCACATAACACTGAAGCATAAACCATGCTGCAGAAGTGGAGGTATGCCAGGCTTTTAGTGTGCCCAGGCTCCTTGATCAAAAAAGCCATGAGAAAGGCCCCAAGCATACCATGAGGGCAGCCATTCTGGTGGTGATGGTATCCCCAAAACTAAGCAAACCTGCAGGAAGATGGCCCTCTTCTGAAGAGTCAACACTGTACTGACAAGAGTAGCCACGTAGTTATGTATGTTGAGAATCAGAGGCCAGAGGTAGAGCGACCCGGGCAAGCCACCTGGAAGCCTTGGATCTACATCTTGCACCAAGGCCACCACCTTTCAACAAGAACATCTAACCAACAGCCCTTTGATGACAGAGCAGAGCGCAAGGGACCAAGAGATGATCATTCTTCGGAGAGACGTGTTGGTTATGGAAAAGCTCCTGGAGAGGCAACATCCCAGAGACCCATTTAAGAATAAAGATAGACAAAACCTGCCAGACCACCGCACTATCCTGCCAAGTCAGAAATATGTTTCACAGGCATACCTTGGAGTGCCAAGTACAACAGAGGGACAGAAGCTTAATAAAGAGCAGGGAGACTGAAGAAGTAAGTGAATGGTATATTGGGTGAAATAGAAGTAGGAAGCAAAGGACAGATAAAAAAGGATGAAGGAGCATGCCGAAGCCTGGCTGGAGAGAAGGCAGCAAGGCTGTCGTCTATATCCAGTGAAAGAGCTTTGCTGGTTGGTTCTTGGCATGGATTCCCTCTCCCACCTTTTCAGACTGGATGGACATACGGTGTTCAACAGCAAACCAGGGAAGATGGTATTTAGAAATGGAGATAACTGGCGAATGATACTGAACCGAAATAGACTGGGGTACCATTCTGTAATGCCCTGTTTATACACCAAAGGCAGGTTTATGTTGAAAGAACATATTTGGGGTTGTCATGCAACAGCAGTAGTACTTTGGGAGAAGGGGAATGCTGGGGTAGAGGTGGGGCTGGTGGATAGGACGACTCTCAAGTTCCAGTTCTTAAATACTAGAAAACAGGGAACAGTTCGGTCTCAGTCCTTCAGTGAAGAAATCGGATGCTCATTTTCTGTTCTACGTCCACTTTCTCCAAAACCTGGGGGGAAAAAACCCCAAACCCAATTATGGTTATGAAGGTCAAAACAGGAGATACTGTCCCAAGTTCTCATCTGAATGCTTTTCTCCCTCCCTCCTACGCAACAGAATTTTCAGACATTTTCAGACCAAGAGGGGATTGACTGACCTTAACAAATTCTGTGAAAGATATGGCACTATCCCCATCCTGATCTGCCTCCTGGATGGTCCTGTCTGCAATGCTGCCCAGCTGCTCATCTGAGATATTTACTCCAACCATCATACGTAGCACCTGCAGGACCAAAAGCCAGGAATTACATGAGACTTGGGCATCAAGAGGACTCCTTTATTTTACTTAAAAAGATTTTATTCATTTGAGAGAGAGTGAGAGAGAGCATGAGGTGGGAGGGGGTCAGAGGGAGAAGCAGGCTGCCTGCTGAGCAGGGGGCCCAATGTGGGGCTTGATCCCAGGACCCTGAGATCATGACCTGAGCCGAAGGCAGCCACCCAGGTGCTGGGGAGGACTTTTATAAAGAAAAAGATTAAAGAAAAAGTCACCCCCATCCTCTTTTCCTTTGATGTTCTCAAATGTAACAGCCAGGGCCACCTGGGTGACATAGTCCTTAAGCGTCTTTGGCTTTGGCTTGGGTCATGACCCTGGAGTCCTGGGATGGAGCCGTACATTGTACTCCTTGCTCAGCGGGAAGCTCCTTTCCCTCTCCCACTCTCCCTGCTTATGTTCCTGCTCTTGCTTTCTTTCTGTCAAAGAAAGAAAATCTTTAGGGAAAAAAAAAAAACATATATATCAGCCAGAAAGTGGAAACCCTTGTTTTTTCCTCTAGGCCATTGGAGACAATGATATGAGCTGAAGTCTGGCAAGGTCACTGGACGCCTGGGTGGCTCAGTTGGTTAAGCCACTGCCTTCGGCTCAGGTCATGATCCCGGAGACCCGAGATCGAGTCCCACATCGGGCTCCCTGCTCGGCAGGAAGCCTGCTTCTCCCTCTCTCACTCCTCCTGCTTGTGTTCCCTCTCTGGCTGTGTTTCTCTCTGTCAAATAAATAAAATCTTTAAAAAAAAAAAAATGGCAAAGATTCACTGGAGGGAAGAGTCCTTTGCATTTTGCTCTTCCCATACATTTGGTGTGGAATATAGATATGAGGCTCTGGTGGTATAGCAGCCATCCTGGGACTGTGAGGTAAAAGTCCTCTGTGTATGCATGACAGAGCAAGAATACAGAAGCCCAGTTCCTGGATACCATGTAGATTCTATATCAACCCAGATAATCTAGGTGCATGATGCAAACTAGTTCTTTTTTTTTTTTTTTTTTTAGTATTAAATACTAACTCCTTCTTTTTCAAAAAATAACAGGCACATTTAAAGGCCTGTAGTCAAGAGATTTTAATACTGTTTTGCCAAATTTGCTTCACACATAACAAAAAACCTCTCCCCCCAGTTTTGCTAACATCTTTAGGGTATAAATATGCTTTGGAAATTGTTAATTTAAGCAAAATAAGCAATGGTAGTGATATGACTCTTAGTATGAAACAGGCGACAGGGCGCTTTTGCGATGCCTCCCATCACTATAGTCAGCCACCTCTGTCTTCAGAGTAAGGGCCGAACTTTTCTACAGGAGAAAGACCTTCTGGCCCAGCAGTTCACAGGCTTTGCTTTCTCCCACTCCTTTACATCCTTCTCCAATCTCATGACATAGATTTTTAAAAAGTAAATCACAGCCTTTTCTAAAAAGCAAAAAAGAGCTGAAATACCAATCTGCATCAATACTGGTTATTTTTACAAACTGATTCTTGAAAATTGGAAGTTATACATTTGGAAGTACATAGACAAATGAAGAGATTAATAAAAAGAGGCAATCTTGGGGCACCTGGGCGGCACAGTCGGTTAAGCGTCTGATTCTGGGTTTTGGGTCAGGCCATCATCTCAGGGTTGTGAGATGGAGCCCCACCTCAGGCTCTGTGCTCAGCATGGAATCTACTTGAGATTCTCTCTCCCTCTCCTTCTGCCCTGCAACTCCCCCACCCTCTGCCTCAAAACAAATAAAATTAAAAAAAAAAAAAACAAGGCAATCCTGGCAAAAATACTGAATGGCCAAGACATTTGCGATCTTCCTTGACGGTGGGTAGCTGACTAGGCAAATCCATCCTCAAATAGCAGCTTCTTCAGATCTCAGTACAGTTATTTTTAGAATTAGAGAATTGTATGGAGCATGTATGCTCTCTGGGGAGAGGAGTGGGGTTGTCTGGACAATCACGCATCCAGTCTGTTAACGGGGACAAGAGGGTCTAGAAGTGGCTTGATCCAGGTTCCGGCAACCAGTGGCCCTTGCTGTCTGTCAGGCCTCTGTGCCCAGTCAGTGATCTACAGAGCCACCCAGGGTTCCAGCTGAGAAGTTCATTAGCAAACAGGACTTTTATTATTACCACCTGTTTTTGTTTTTTTTTTAAGATTTATTTAGAAATAAATAAAGAGAAAGAGAGAGAGAGCACAAGCAGGGGAGAGGCAGGAGAAAATCTTAAGCAGGTTCCCAGCTGAGCATGGAGCCAGACATGGGGCTCAAGCCCACAACCCCAAAATACGGCCTGAGGCGAAATCAAGAGTTGGACGTTCAACCAACTGAGGCAGGCACCCCTATTATTACTACTTGCTAATGTGTGGTCAGGTTTGTTGTTTGTTCCTTTTATCAGTGTAAGAAAGCTCCCTTCTATCTCTGTTTTTCTAAGACTGGTTTTTTTTATGAAACACTTCACAAATTTGTGTGTCATCCTTGCACAAGGCCATGCTCATCTCTGTATCATTCCAACTGTGCTATGTATGCTGTCAAAGTGAGCCCTTGTTAATAAGACTTTTTAAAAAAAATCATGAATGGATAATGAATTTTTATCAAATGCTTTTATTTTGTGGAGAAGACTACTCAATTCTACTTTAATCTGGTAAGGTAGCAAAATATAATGACTGATTTTCTAATTTTAAAGCAACTTTGAATTCCTGATTGAAACCCACCTTGGCTAAAATCCAGCCTCCTTTTTGTATACTGCTGGATTCAGTGTGTCAATATTTTGTTTGGGATTTTTACATCTATGTGGATGAAAGAGATTATGCTGTAGTTTTCTTTACTTATACAGTCTTTCCAAGGTTTTCACAGCAAAGTTACACTAGCTGCATAGAGTAGAGCAATGATTGTGGTATAATTGATAAACAAATACACTAAACTCTACATATTTAAAGTGTGCAGTCTGTTACCTTTTGACATATGTAGACACATGTAAAATCAATCACCACCATCAAAATAAAGAACAGGTCCATCATCCCCAAAAGTTCAACCAGGACTTTTTATATAAAAATCACCCTAGGAAAACAGCCACTCAACCTTCCCTTAGGATAAACTCATCACAAACTTTTAAACATCCCCTGAATAGTTAAGAACTGTGTATGAAATATTTTAGACATGGCAGTGTCTAGAAAGGTAAACTTCATCTTCTCGCTTTGCTAAGGTGTTCATATCCTCTACCCACTAGGATAAAACGAGCTCTCTGTCATCACGACAGCCCATGAACACGTTTGTCCTAAAGTCATTTCAGGCCTGAGGAACATGCCAGTGGCACTGACGAGCACTCTGGCATATGATCACCTCACTCTTTGCCTCTGGGTTTTTGTTTTGTTTTGTTTTCTTTGTTTTTTGTTTTTGTTTTTGTTTTTTTTGGCTCTGGCTTTTTATTTTTATTTATTTATTTTTTTAAAGATTTTATTTATTTATTTGACAGAGGGAAACAGAGCCAGAGAGGGAACGCAAGCAGGGGGAGGGAGAGAGGGAGAAGCAGGCTTCCCGCCGAGCAGGGAGCCCGATGTGGGACTCGATCCTGGGTCTCCGGGATCATGACCTGAGCCGAAGGCAGCCGCTCAACCAACTGAGCCACCCAGGCGCCCCTGGCTCTGGCTTTTTAAATCCTAATAATAGGAAATAAATCAATCCACTACTCCCAAAAACCTTTCTGGCAGCCGATCTTCCGGGTCAGAGGATGAAAACACTCAACTACAGAGGCACTGCCTCTCTTTTCTCCTCAGAACTCAGCAGCCCCTATATGGCCATTTTCAAAAAGTACCTTCCTCTCAATGAAGAAAGATAAGTTCAAAAGCAAAGAACACTAACACTGACCTGCAGACTGTTTTTAATTTTGCTCAGACACAGAAATGTAGGAATACCTTAGGTTGGTCCTTAATCTGGCCTGAGTAATCTTCAGCTTAGGAGACTTCTCAAGACATCAAATGTGTTTAGATTTACTTCGGGTGAGTGGAACCCGCTTTACTTTTTAGGTATATCTTGAAACAGACAAATCTCCCTAGGAAACTCCTGAATGTATTAGCTTCCTAGGGTCCTCCAGAATCATAAATAGTAAAAAAAAGAAAAAAGGAGAACTTTCTCCCCTCTAAACTTGTATTTAAGGGAGTGGAGAAGACAAGAGGAAGGCAATGCTAGGAGGATAAATGCTAGTCACTGCTAGTGGGAGGACAGGGAATTGTCTTCAGGAGCAACAAAGCAGAGTGAGCAGTCAGCCTCGGACACCAGCCCGGCAACAGTTCCTTGACTCCTACGTCAAGTCCAAGGACAGACTGGACAGCAGCATTTACCTAAGTGTCATCAGAAACACTCAAATGGCAATAAGCTAATATATCAATAATGGAACTATCTGACTTAGACCAATGGTTCTCCAATAGCGCCACTCAGCACCTAAAAGATATTAAGTTGGATTTTAAATAGCAAAGACATCTGTCTTTGAGAACTCAATAAGCTATTTTGCATTTCTCCAGCATCATTGGTCTCTGCCTTATACCTAAGACGGTACTCTGCAACAGCAGGTGTTATAAAGAAATGCTTGCTAAAAGAACAATTCCCACCCAAAAGGACAAGCAGGCAGAGCCCAAACAAGTTGTCCACAACCATGGAAACTCTCTCACATACCTGTAACAGCTCATCACGGGAAATCTTGTCATCTTTATCCAAGTCATAGAGTCGAAAAGCAACTGGTAAGGGAAAACAAGAAATTACTGGAAATTAGTAGTGTTCTGCCCCTTCTTAAGGAAGTAAATTTGTAAAGAACACTAGATAGAAAATTGACAGCAAATAGTTTTTCAAGAGCAACTGACGTGCCTCCCAGAGCTTTTAAAGACATTATAACATTTAAGAATTTGAAATGCATTTCATAATTGATGACATCCTAACCCTAATAAAATAGGGCCCCTCTGTAGGATTATCAGAAAACTTAATAAAAAGAAACAACTGAATGTTCTTTTCCTTACCTTAGGATGTTAAAACAAAAACAAAAACCTGTAAGTGGTTCTACACATGTCATCTCACAAAACCCCCCATGTCTACCGTGCGCCGCTTGGAGGGAGGCAGGAACAGGAGCCATGCTGGCAAAGGAGCTGACCACACAAAGTATTGCTCTGGGCAAATGGCCACTTTGGCAAATTTGTGCCCCACTTCAAATAACTGTCTTCCACGTTGGAACCCTGAAAGTAAAGAACCTCACTTTCAAATAAAAATGCGAAGAATTTGATGGCCTCCTGGCCTTATCATATTTCTCTTCCTTTAATAATATGTCAGTCTTCCGGAAACTAAGGTAAATGAGAGAATTCAGAAGAACAAAAATCAGACAGTGCCATGCTGCTGAAGAGCCACCAGGTGAGGAGTGTCATACCGCTGGATGATTTTACTGTCAACTGTGAGAAATCGTCACACTGAGGAAGTGACTGCCTTGTAATTAGAGCTGAATGGAATGTGGTCTTGAGGCTTGGAATCACAGAATGCTACAAAGATTTTTGGGTTTTGGTATGGTGCTGTGATTACAAAAAGGCCAAAATCCACTGCTCTGAGATACGGGTCTAGGTCTTGTCCTCTGCAGAGATACGGATTTAGATCTTGTCCTCTGCAGCTCATGATCTAGTAGAGGAAAGCAACACACCTCTCACTTTAATACATTTGCCATGTTATCAGACATACAAAATGATGGGGAACAAAAACTATGGCAGTTATGCCTTTCTGGTTCAAGTAACATTTAAACATGGTCCTGACAGATATATCTGATGACAGGCAGGATTCTAGGGAGAGCTCGTACTAGGCAAAAAGGACATGGATGAATATCTCAAAGTTGAAACATTACCCCTCCTCCCGGCCCTCCCCTGCCAAAAAGGAGTGAGTCCATTAAAAGATCCAATAAACATTTTAGAAAATTTTAACTTATTTGTTGTAAGGCACATATTTGAATTCTAGAGGGGGAAGGGCACCTGGCTGGCTCAGTTGGTATAGCATGTGACTCTTTTTTTTTTTTTTTTTTTTAAGATTTTATTTATTTGACAGAGAGAAACACAGCAAGAGAGGGAACACAAGCAGGGGGAGTGAGAGAGGGAGAAGCAGGCTTCCTGCCAAGCAGGGAGCCCGATGTGGGACTCGATCCCGGGTCTCCGGGATCATGACCTAAACCGAAGGCAGTGACTCAACCAACTGAGCCACCCAGGTGCCCCAGCATGTGACTCTTGATCTCCAGGTTGTGAGTTCAAGTTTCACACTGGGTATAGAGATTATTTAAGTAAATAAATGAACTCAAAGAACTTCTAGAGTTTTCTCTAAATAAACTGGGAGACTATATCTAATGTCTGCTTTCTTTAATTTGGTTAGTTGAGTAACTTTATCAAATTTGAGAATTTGTACGCTTTAGGAGGTTTAGATTACAAAGGAAATAAGACAAGGATCATTACTATTCCTAAAGGAGTATGTGTTTATTTTTTTTAAGATTTTATTTATTTATTTGAAAGAGAGAGAGTGAGAGCCCAAGCAGGGGAGACTAGCAGAGGGAAAGGGAGAAGCAGGCTCTCCACGGAACAGAAAGCCTGATGCAGAGCTTGATCCCAGGACCAGGAGAATATGACCTGAGCCGAAGGCAGATGCTTAACCGACTGAGCCACCCAAACGCCCCAAGAATTTAGGTTTAATATAATCCTCAGAGTAAACACACAGACATACACATATCTGAATGTGTTGTCAGGTTTGAAATACATAAAATGTGTTATCTACTAAGCACTCTTCAGGATGGTTTTGGAATGGAAATTTGTTTGCTATATAACCCATAAACATGTTCCTGAATTTGTATTTAAACAGCCATTTATTTTCATTTTTTAAAAAAGTAACCTCCACACCCAACATGGGGCTTCAACTCATGAGACCCAGACCAAGAGTGGCATGCTCTACTGACTGAGCCATCCAGGCGCCCCTGTTTCTGAATTTTTTAATCAGGTAACTGTTATAACACATCCCCTCTGCCAAAGTATTTACAGAAGACTGAACTGCTAATTCTCTTTTAAGATTTATTTATTTTAGGGGCACCTGGGTGGCTTAGTTGTTAAGCATCTGCTTTCGGCTCAGGTCATGATCCTGGAGTCCCAGGATCAAACCCCACATCGGGCTTCCTGCTCAGCGGGAGGCCTGCTTTTCCCTCTCTCATCACTCCCCCTGCTTGTGTTCCCTCTCTCACTGTGTTTCTCTCTACAAATAAATAAATAAAATCTTAAAAAAAAAGATTTATTTATTTTAGAAAGAGAGGGAGAGAGAGAACGAGTGGGAGTAGGGGGAAGGGGAGAGGGAGAGAGAGAAAATCCTTAAGCGACTCTCTGCTGAGCGTAGGGCCTGACACAAGGCTTGATCCCAGGACCTTGAGATCATGAGCTGAGCTGAAATTAAATCAGATGCTTAACCAAATGAGCCACCCAGGTGCCCCTGAAACTGTTAATTCTTAAAACTCAGCTGCCAAAGACTGACTGTATCCCCCCCAAATTCCTATGTTGGAACTCTAAATCCCCAATGTGATGCTATTAGGAGGTGAGGCCTTTGGGAGGTAATGAGGTTTGGATCTGGTCCTGAGGGTCGGGCCCTCATGATGGAATCAATGCCCCTATAAAAAGAGGAGACAGGAAATTTCTCCTCCTCCCTCCCCATATGAGGATACAGCAAGAAAAAGGAAGCCCTTCTGGATGAAGCAGGAGGACCCTCACCAAGAACCTCACTGTGCTGGCACCCTGTTCTCAGACTTCTAGGTTCCAGAAATGTTGAGAAATGTCTGTTGTTTAAGCCACTCAGTCTATGGTGTTTTGTTACAGCAGCCTGAACAGAGGAAGAGATCAGCAGAGGTAAATGCAGAGATTACCTGATAGGACCTTTGAAGAAAAACTGCAGCATTAGTAGTAGTTTCTTACTGACGTGGATTCCTATCAGGCAGTTCTGGCCCTGAATCAGCAAAAACATTTTCCCCAAGATAACGAATGGGCAAGTGCGTAAATGAGCCATTTTGTTAACATTTCTTCCTTTACTCTTCTCATCTCTCTTTTAGCTCCCCCTTCTTGGTCCTATGATTTGGACTCTCCCAATCCAGAGCTATCTTCTTGCATCTCTGATTCCATGGCTTTAATTAAACATGAGCTAGTGCTCATGATTCCCAAATGTGCACCTCCAGCTTGGCCCTCTCCTCTGAGCTCCTCACATAGATGTCAAAGCGATATGGTATGCTGGTTAAGGCACTGGCTCGGCTGAATCCTGGCTCTGAGGGTTATGAGCTATACGAACCTGAATGAGTTACTTGACCTCTTGGTGCTTCAGTTGCCCAAAAGGTGTAAGCAAAATAACAGAATTCACCTCACAGGGCTCTAAGGACTGAATGAGTACATAAAAAGCACTTTCAACAGTGCAGGGCACATAGTAGGAGCTCAATAAATGTCACTTACCTGCCATAACCTCCCCGCCCTCTTTTCACACCACTCACTTCTTTCTTGGTAAAACTGTTCTCCGAACATTCCAAGTACTCATCTATCCTGCTACTCCTTGCGCCTGGAGCAATCTTCTGTTCTTCGCATGTCTGGCTCATTCTTAGCTCAAAGAGGCTTTCTTTCACTCACAACTCCTTCTAATGCAGTGGCACCCCTCACCACTTTCTCACCTCACCTTATCCATTTCCTTTACAAGACTTGCCCAATCATCAAGTTTGTTTCTTCATCTGTCATTTCCTCTTTTTCCTCTTTTTTTTCAAAGTAGCCTCCTTGCCCAGAGTGGAGCACAACATGGGGCTTGAACTCACGACCTGAGACCTAAACCTGAGCCCAGATGGAGTCGGAAACTTAACAGACTGAGCCACCCAGGCACCCCCATCTGTCTTTTTCCATGTAGTCTATCTCCCTTAGTAGACTGTCAGCTCTATGAAAGCAAAGACCTTATCTGATTTATATATCATTGTATCATGGGACTAAATTAGTGCCTGGCATACAGTAGTTGCTCAAACATTTGCTTAATGAAAGACCAAATGAATGATCTCAGTCAAATCTTTACCTTTTAATCACTGATTCTTTAAAAAAAAAAAAAAACCTGTGGTATAATATACATAAAATTTACCATTTTTACTCTTTCACAATGTACAGTTAAAGTACTTTCATTGTTCTGTAATCACCACCAACAACCATCTCCAGAACTTCTCATCTTCCCCATGAAACTCTGACCCATTAAACAATAATACCCCATTTCCCCGTTTCTAGCCCTTGACAACCTTCTATGAATCTGGGCTACTCTAGGACCTCATACAAGAAGAATCAAACAATATTTATCCTTTCATCTGGCTTAGTATTTTTTTAAAGATTTTACTTATTTGACAGAGAGATCACAAGTAGGCAGAGAGGCAGGCAGAGAGAGAGGGGGAAGCAGGTTCCCTGCTGAGCAGAGAGCCCAATGCAGACCTCGATCCCAAGTCCCTGAGATCATGACCTGAGCCGAAAGCAGAGGCTTTAACCCACTGAGCCACCCAGGCACCCTGGCTTCTTCTTCTTATTATTATTATTACTATTTAGCATCATCCATGTAGCATGTAGGAGAATTCCTTCTTTGAGGCCAAATAATGTTCCATTATATGTATATAATGAATTTTGTGTATCCTTTCATCTTTCAATGGACATTTGGGTTGCTTCTGCCTTTTAGCTGTTGTAAATATGCTGCTCACTGTTTCTTGGCTACTCTCCCTAGCTCCACTTTACAATATTCCTCATCATCCAAATAAAAGCGCTTCTGGCAGCCTCATTTCCCACGTCATTCATTTTGTGTTATAAAAAAAACTTTAGGGGCGCCTGGGTGGCCCAGCTGGTTAAGGACCTGTCTCTGGCTCAGATCATGGTCCTGGGTCCTGGGGTCCTGGGATCCTGCCCCATGTGGGGGCTCCCTGTTCAACAGGGAGTCTGCTTCTCCCTCTGCCCCTCTTCCTGCTCATGCTCTCGCTCTTTCTCTCTCAAATAAATAAAAAATCTTAAACAAACAAAACTGCAATAATTTAAGAAGATAATTAGAATATCAACAGGGAAGCTTACAGACCTCTCCCTTACCATACCTTGGACCACTATAAGGTGAGTGGCACCTTTTCATGTAAGGCATTATAACCTCCCTGATTTGAAGAGGAGAGCAAGTAGGAGGCATTCCTCAGAGACAAGCTGATCAGTAGTACTCTGTGTGCCTGGGCCTGAGCCTACACTGGCACAGTCTAGCTCTGGTGGTGGCCCTTGGCATAACTGGCCGACTTCATTCTTTTACATGTGCACAGCCAGTTGTCTCAGCACCATTTGTTCAAAAGGCTGTCTGTTCTCCATGAATAGTCTTGGCACTCATGTCAAAAATCACTTAACAAGGTGGGGCGCCTGGGTGGCTCAGTTGTTAAGCATCAGTCTTCGGCTCAGGTCATGATCCCTGGGTTCTGGAATCAAGTCCCGCATCAGGCTCCCTGATTGGCAGGAAGCCCTGCTTCTCCCTCTCTCACTCCCCCTGCTTGTGTTTCCTCTCTAGCTGTGTCTCTTTCTGTCAAATAAATAAAATCTTAAAATACCATTAACTGTTTTCAAAGAAATGGAATAATCCTAAAATGTGTGTGGAACCAGAAAAGACCTCGAACAGCAAGAGGAATGCTGAAAAAGAAAACCAAAGCTGGTGGCATCACAATTCCGGACTTCAGGCACTATTACAAAGCTGTAGTCATTACAGTATGGTACTGGCACAAAAACAAGACACACAGATCAACGGAACAGAACACAGAGCCCAGAAATGGACCCTCAACTCTACGGTCAATTAATCTTTGACAAAGCAGGAAACAATGTCCAGTGGAAAAAAGACAATCTCTTCAAAAAATGGTGTTGGGAAAACTGGACAGCCACATGCAGAAGAATGAAACTGGACCATTTCCTTATACCACACACAAAAATAGACTCAAAAAGAATGAAAGACCTCAATGTGAGACAGGAATCCATCAAAATCCCGAAGGAGAACACGGGCTGCAACCTCCACCACCTCAGCCGCAGCAACTTCTTCCTAGAAACACCGCCAAAGGCAAGGGAAGCAAGGGCAAAAATGAACTACTGGGACTTCATCAAGATAAAAAGATTTTGAACAGCAAAGGAAAAGACAACTGACAGAATGGGAGAAGATATCTATCAGATAAAGGGCTAGTATCCAAAATCTATAAAGATTTTATCAAGCTCAACAGCCAAAGAACAAATAATCCAATCCAGAAAAGGGCAGAAGACCTGAACAGACATTTCTGCAAAGAAGACATCCAAATGGCCAACAGACCATGAAAAAGAGCTCAACATCACTCAGTATCCGGGAAATACAAATCAAAACCTCAATGAGATACCACCTCACACCAATCAGAATGGCTAAAATTAACAAGTCAGGAAATGACAGATGTTGGCAAGGATGTGGAGAAAGGGGAACCCTCCTATGCAGTTGATGGGAATGTAATCTGGTACAGCCACTCTGGAAAACAGTATGGAGGTTTCTCAAAAAGTTGATAATAGAGCTACCCTATGACCCAGCAATAACACTAGTGGGTATTTTCCCCAAAGACAAATGTAGTGATCCGAAGGGGGACATGCACCCCAATGTTCATAGCAACAATGTCCACAGATGCCAAACTATGGAAAGGGCCTAGATGTCCATTAACAGATGAATGGATAAAGAAGATGTGTGTGTGTGTGCGTGTGTGTGTAAAGGAATATTATGCAGCTGTCAAAAAATGAAATCTTGCCTTTTGCAACGATGTGGATGGAACTAGAAGGTATTATGCTAAGCAAAATAAGTCAACTAGAGAAAGATAATTATCATATGATCTCACTGATATGAGGAATCTGGGAAACAAGACACAGGAATATACAGGAAGGGAGGGAAAAATGAAACAAGACAAAACTAGGGAGGGAAACAAATCATAAAAGACTCTTAATCTCAGGAAACAGACTGAGGGTTGCTGGGGGGTGCGGGTGGGAGGGATGGGGTGGCTGGGTGATGGGACACTGGGGAGGATATGTGTTATGATGAACATGTGAATTGTATAAACTGATGAATCACAGACCTGTACCCCTGGAACAAATAATATGTTATTTTTTTAAATTAAATAAATTCTTTTAAAATATAATTAATTAATCAAAGTACTCTACAAGGTGTCATTTTCTTCTTGAATAGGGAATTACCTATTATTTTTATGTAAATATGTCTTGTTAAAAATTCTTCCCAGATGTGCCTGGGTGGCTCAGTCCATTAAGTGCCTGACTCCTGATTTCAGCTCAGGTCAGGATCTCAGGGTCCTGAGACTGAGCCCTGAGGAGAGCTCTGAGCCTGGCAGGTAGCGAGTGGGCTTCTCGCCTTCTCCCTCCGCCCCTCCCCCAGCGCATGTACACGTGCTCTAAAATAAATAAATACAATATTTAAAGAAAATCCTAGATGATAAATTTTAGGGCAACCCTCTCAGGTCCTCTCCCTCTTCGGCAGCTTTGTACCATCACTTTACTAACACTCCAGAAACTTTGCTTTGCTTCCCTCCCCCCGGCCCCTCAAAAAAAGAAAAAAGATGAATTTTATGTTACATGTTTTTTACCACACACACAAAAATATCTTCCTCAGTGCCCTCCAACTTCTAGGTACTGTCTTACAAATGTGTTTAGTATATTTCTGGGATCCACAATGAAATAAGGTTCCTAAAATGTATTCTCTTTAGCACAGAGTGGGATCGCTATGCTCATTCAGTTCTTATGGCCTGATGTTCCAGGACTGTGAGGCCGGACTCAAGGTGCTGCAAGCCAGGCAGTCACAGTGCACGGTGGCTGCATCTTAGGTTTATCCCTTAGGTCTTATTCAAACACGGTGTAGGACCCAAGTGCAGCACTCTAGGATATCCCTTACCGCATTCATTTTATTAGATTTAGTCCAACTTTTTCCAGCCTATCAGTATTTCTTTTGGTTCTGATTCTCCGGTATCTTGTATTCGCCATGCCTCCAAGTTTATAGCCCACCAGAAGCTGGTTTGTTTGTTAGTGAATTCTAATTTCTTCTTTCAAGGCTAAATACTATTTGAGACATAGCCTGTTTCACTACATGGTACACCAGAAACTACTGTATATCAACTATACTTCAATGATGATAATAATAATAATAATAATAATAATAATAATAATTTTAAAAAGATACAGAGCTGTTCCACAGCCTCCAAGGTTACATCTGTTATTTAATAAATAATTGGGACGCCTGGGTGGCTTAGTTAATTAAGCGGCTGACTCTTGGCTGACTTAGGCTCAGATGATGATGTTTGGATCCTGAGATGGGACCCCGCATCAGGTTCTAGGCTGAGCAGGGAGCCTGCTTGGGGATTCTCTCCCTCTGCCCCTCCCCTGCTGGTGGATGCGAGTATGCATGCACACGCTCTCAGATAGATAAATAAATAACAAAGAAGCACATCTGTTACTCTGTCACAAAGTGCTTTAATACTTTGGCAGTTGGAGGGGCACCTGGGTGGCTCAGTTGTTAAGTGTCTGCCTTCGGCTCAGATCATGATCTCAGAGTCCTGGGATCAATCCGGGCATTGGGGTCCATGGTGGGCAGGAAGGCTGCTTCTCCGTCTCCCACTCCCCCTGCTTGTATTCCCTCTCTAACTGTGTGCCTCTCTGTCAAATAAGTAAAGTAAAATCTTAAAAAAAAAAAATACTTTGGCAATTGGGGCGCCTGGGAGGCTCAGTTGGTTAAGCAATTGCCTTTGCCTCAGGTCATGATCCCTGAAGCCCAAGATCTAGTCCCACATCAAGCTCCCTGCTCTGCTTCTCCCTCTGACCCACTCCCCTCTCATACTCTCTCTCACTCTCAAATAAATAAAATCTTTAAAAAAGAAATACTTTAACAAAAAAAAGAAATACTTTGCCAATTGTATTTGGATATAATTGGTTTCCTTTATAATCTTATACATTTGTTTTTATGCTTTCAGAAGTATTAAGATGGAGTCAGCAGGATTCACCAAACTGCCAAAGGAATTCATGACTTAAAAGAAGTAGAGTCCCCCTACCCCCAAAAGTAGAGCCCATGCTAGAGAGAGAATTCAGGTAAATAGGTATGTGTTAGGTCGGTTGACCTTTAAAGTCTCCTCTAATCCTGGATTAGAAAAGCAAGCATAGTTTCATTCTGTGCTTTCGTAACGGCACAGAATGACTTCTTAACCAACTCACTTGATTCAGGGATTTTCTCCCTCCCTTTGCAAATAGTTCCAACTGACGTGGTAGGACACTGCGTACTTGTAGCTAATGGGCAACACCTGAGTGTCTACTCCACCAGCTACATTGGAGGCTCACAAAGAGTCACGTGTACCAAAAAGAAGATGAACATATCAAAAAATGGACAAGAGACATGAAGAGGCACTTCTCCAAAGAAGATATACAAACGGCCAACAGACACATGAAAAAATGTTCAGCGTCACTAGCTATCAGGGAAATTCAAATCAAAACCACTCTAAGATACCACCTTACACCAGTCAGAATGGCCAAAATTAACAACACAGAAAACAACAAGTGTTGGAGAGGCTGCGGAGAAAGGGGAACCCTCTTACACTGTTGGTGGGAATGTAAACTGGTGCAGCCGCTTTGGAAAACAGTGTGGAGATTCCTTAAAAAATTAAAGATAGAGCTACCCTATGACCCTGCAATTGCACTACTGGGCATTTACCCCAAAGATACGGAAGTAGTGAAAAGAAGGG